>JAVXUP010001033.1:0-295825 GCA_033070095.1 Escallonia herrerae
TTGGCTACATAAGTAAGATTAAAAGCTTTGTAACTCATAGAATAATGATAATAATTCTCAATAATGTCAAATAATAAGCTATATTATACACACATAAATCAATGAGTTAATAATACTCATTATTACATTTAACTCATTTCATAATGTATAAGTGAGTAAATATCATATAGCCATAACTAGCACTATAATAACAATACTTTAAGGTACATTTTATTTTATTAAAATATTTTAACAAAATGTAGGTGACCAGACTTGACTAGAGCTTGAGCATATACTAATCCTCAGAAAATATTACATCGATAGTACTCCTAGCCGTTTTTTCAACTACGAGTCTGTGCTTAGTTTTGATTGATTATCCATTTATAGGTATGAATTCAGGGGAGGACCTAACTTTGGACGGGGGGCTAATGTACCCCCTCAACTTTCCAAAAAAAAAATCATTTCACCCACTCTGCAATTGCCCTATTCCAAGTCTCTCACCTCTCTCTCTCTCTCTCTCTCTCTCTCTCTTTGTGTGTGTGATTGCCATCATGCGGTATGTAACTCTTTCTCTTTGTGATTGCCCAATTCCAAGTCTCTTACCACTTCCAGACCCAGACGGCAGACACCCACTCGGCCATTTACCGGCGCCAGCCGATGGCAACACGTCAACACGGCAGCCTGCAGAGGCTGCCTATGTTATTTCTATTGTCTCCGATCCGGAATTCCCAGAGATCTCGACTTGTTTTTCTCTCCCGATCGCGTCGTTATCTCGCTAATTGTTCAGGTGTTGGTTTATTTGCAATTTAGAAGCTTCAAAAATTGGTTATTTTTTCAATATTTTGCCTTTTGGTTGTGGATCTTTATGCTTGAGTATTAGGATTTGCCTTAAATATCGATTAATTAACTACATTGCGCAATAATTGAGAAATTTTTGGCAACTGAACCAATATATGCCATTTTTATCAATTTGATGCAAATCTCATTGTGATAAACCTACATTGTGCTGTTTTCACTTTTATTTGGATATTGAGAGAAGAAGCTCATATTTTGCCATTTTGATATGGACTAACTGGTTTTTTTGTTCCATTTTTTTTTTGGGCATGGTAAAATAATTGGGTTTAATTGCCCTTGACTGAGGCTTTACGGTGAGTTTTTGCCCTAAATAATTTTTTTATTACTTAATTACTCCTCTACCCCATTTTCAACATTATTTACCTATATAACTAATTTTTTAAAATATCGGTTTCAAATAAAGATTTCAAGCTAAGAAAATATGGTTCTAAACCACGTTTTCAAGCGAACGTTACTATGAAATCTCTGTTAGAAACCAAGATTTCTTTCAATTTTGTTTAAATTAAACAAATATATTGAAAATGTGGTTTGGAACCACGTTTTCTTAACTTGAAATCTCTGTTTGAAACCGAGATTTCTAAAAATGGGTTAGATAGATAAATAAGGTTAAAAATGGGGTAGATGAGTAATTAAGTATTAAAAAGGGATTATTTAGGGCAAAAACTCCTTTACGGTACATCTCCTTTTACATCAGCGCAGATTATTTCTTTATTATCAGATTCTGTGTAAATAGTAGACCTTTGATGTTGTGATTATAATCTCCGATCTCGAAAAGAGAAAAAAAGCTTTTCATTTTTTGGAATCATCCTGCTGATGTTTGGATTTGTTTTTCTTCATTGAGTAATTTTGTTTTTGAAAATGTTTTTATGTACATGTAGCTGAAATTTGAAGGAAAGGTATTAATTGCATTAATCTTGACATGTTATTCAAAAGCATTGTGCATCTACTATGTTATTTGCCAACAAGAGTTGGTTCAGCGGTTCCCATCCTAATCCAGGTTTCTCACCTAAGTTCGAATCCTGCCCGCCGCATTTGTTGATGGCAAACTTACATCCTCACCATATATGTGCTCCACAAATGGGTCCTTGTGCGCTTCGGCCCCGACATAGATGGGAGAATCGAGGGTTCAGCTGTATGTGGCGATCTTGTAGGTCCCTAAGGCGCAATACTCTCTGCTAGTTGGATTAAGGTCCAGCCTTTTTTTACCCAAAAAAAAAATTTCTACTATGTTATTTACCTTTCTTTTTCTTCCGGTTAGGTTCTCCTGGAGAAGCAACCACAAATTTTTTTTAAGAATATCTTAAGAGAGATGAAGGGACAAAGAAAGGAATCGAACGTTTTTTTGCTTTTGCAAAAGCCGTTACAACTTAATTTGGCGACAATGACATTACGCGAGATTATGCTGACAAACTTTTGATGAAAGCTTTATTCGTTTTAAAGAGGAATTATGAGGAACAAATCCTTGCAAATAACAAACTTTTTTGTTACTACTTGATTGATATGAGTTGCAGAGAATAGTATTGGACTCTATATTTTTAGCATCCCTTAGAATAAAATCCTGATTCTGCCACTGAGTATGATCCTCTTAACATTTGTCGGTTTAGATCAAAAGCCCATCTTCACAACAAATCTTGTGAAAGTATAGGCATCCTTATGAATCCAAAGGGTGTCCTCCGTATTACTTGTCTTGTTTTTCACTAATTTTGAGAATCAAATGTCTTGTACGCGAGGAAAATAATCAAGAGCGTATTTATGATTGAAGTTGGTATATAAAATTAGGTTTGTAAGTGTTTAGAAAAAAAGATTAAGAGATATAATTTAAAGTTCTCAAAAAGCAAAAAAAATAATTTAATCCATAATCCTGAAAAAGTGAGGATTATGAAATGATCAATTTTCTCATAATCAGGTTTGATCTTCGAATTTATCATATTATTCCCGTATTTCTCACAAAAGGACATCTCATACCCTTTAACTATTATGAAAAAATTATCGTACTATAAGCACTAAAGTGAGATTGCGGATGTTTTTAATATAAAATGAGAAGTAAACAACTTTTGTAAGTAGGTGAAAATAACTTTTTTGATCATTCATTTGTAGTGTATAACGACGTGCGTTGCATGTGAATATAGTTAAGAATAATGTTTGAGGTGATATTATTATTTTTTAAAATCAAAATAATGTGATTCAATTATATTCTTATTTCTTTTATGACTTGTTTTAGAAGAAATGCATATTTGATGTTTGAAATTGTAATCAGTTCAATATTTGAAAATATTCTTTGTAAGCTTCTGAATTGAAGAAATATTTGACGGTACTGCTGAAAATAAAAGTAAATGGAGAAATTAAAAGAATAAATCTACGTCTTTATTTTTGTAATCTGTTAAATTGATTTATGATTAAGATTTATAATTTTCAAAACCAGGTGCTTTGCATTTCATCAATTATAAATGCAAAACATCCGGTCTTCAACTACAATAACCGAGCATATTTTCCGTTCAAATTTGCACAATATTTAGGCCTTTTTTTAATGCATATTTAACCCTTTTTCATTTTTTTCTGTTTTTTGTTTTTCCAACAATTTTGTTGTTTCTTAATTGATTTTTCATGTATTTCAGTTTCTTTATTTATTTTTGTTTTCCAGTTTTTCAATTGGTTAATTATTTGCTAGCCTAAAAATGCAAGGAAAAAAAATCATAGTTCTCATTAACCAGTTCAATATCTAATGTTTATTTCATTTTAACCAAATTAAAAAGAGAATAATAAAGGAATTTTTTTATTTTATTTTTCTTTCTCGTCACACTTTTCATTTTCCAATTCATTACCCAATGTTCTTTTAATTTCATCAAAATTTAAAAGAGAATAATAAAAGAAGGGTAGGAATGTAATTGACGTAATTAAAAGAGGACATAATAGTCCAAAAATGATTTACAACACACACACACACATAAATATATAAATATATTTTTTACAACCACATATTTTGTTTTCCATGTGTAAATGTAGGTTTAGATTAAATTTATGACCTAATGTTCATTAAATGCATTAAAAAAAACTAATTAGGGAAGGGTATAGTTGTCATTGAAATAACTAATGGAAGGTAAAACCGAAAATGACTATAAAATTAGTAATCAATAATAGTATTTATGAAATGGTAGGATTGTTATTAGAGTGATTAACGAAGGTCAAAAACGGAATAAAAATTATGTAGTACATATATTATAGTTATTTACTGCTAAAAGTTGTGTTGACTTTACTTCACTAAATGAATATTAAAAAATTACGCCCTCCGTCCCTTAAAAAGTGATCAAATTTTCTTTTTGGGCCGTCCCTTAAAAAGTGATCATTTCCAAATTAGGAAAGATTCTGTAGGTATTTTTACATATTTACCCTTTTTATACTTTTTTTATTCTATTTCTCTCACCACATTTAATTCTCTACTAACTCATTTTCTCTCTCATGGCCCACCACTTTACACTTTTTTATTCTATTTCTCTTTCCACATTTAATACTTTACCAACCAATTTTCTCTCTCATGGCCCACTTTCTTCCCCCCTCTCTAAAGGGTAAAATGGGAAAGACACACAATATATAACCTAAATTCTTAATATACGTGTAAAAAAATGAATCACTTAAAAAGGAACGGAGGGAGTATTTATTAAGTGTCCTTTATAGTCATTTTTCCATAAAAAAAACTTATTTAAGGACTATTCATCAAAATACTTTTCGGGGCGAGGAGCAAATTCCTTAGGGTATGGTGATGGAAACGTTGACGGATTGAATTTTAAGTAACTTCCAAATTCCAATAAAAAAGGGACAGAAATAACATCATTAATTGGACACCTCAATTTGATTCATGACAACTCCTGTCAAGCAAATGCTTAATCTTTTTGAGCAAGGAAAAAAAATGCCCGAAAAATATCTAACTTAAAGCCAATTGACAAATTGAGGAGAGACGCAGACGAGAATTATAAATTGAAATATCATTTAATAATTTTTAGATATGAGAATTGTTAGCAATGTATAACTTCGTGTATACTTGTGCAGAAAATAACGAAATACGAAAATACTGAAATGTAGTTTACTAAACAGAACAAACAGTATTAACAATTAAAATTAACTCACAACAAAATCAGACAAGCAGCAATGGCGAACCGAGGAGTGAATTTGATTCACTGTCCTTGAGACTTTATTCGTCCCGCAACGGTGCTAACGGTCTCCTGACGAAAAGCATCCCAGGATACAACTGTAGTACGTCCGAAAATAGGAGCACTCCAAATTTGCAGATCCATCGAACCAAAACTTTGGCACAGAACTCTTTCGGACACAGGAAAATACGAGACAGCAGAAATTTTGCAGAAGAATTATTTCGAGATTTAAGTAGTTAAAAAACTTCTGAAAAACTGACTCGTTTTTATACACAGAGTATTCACTGGGGGTGCAACTCTTCACAGAAAAACTGTTAAGCTGAAAAGGTCACAACTTTCCGGAAAAGAAAATAAATAAATAAATAAACTTTATTTATTTAAAATATTTTTGTCCCAAAAAGATTAAAGCCTAATGGGCCCAAGCCATGGACCGAGATGGGGCGGGCAGGCGGCGCGCGTGTGTGGTGGACCTTAGGTCAACCTAGGTCCTCCCTCCTTACAAAACATGGGTACCCCCAAGGGGCCCAACCCTTAGCTCAAGGCTAAGCCTTATAAGGAGATAACTTAGCTTTATCTCTTCAATGTGGGATACTCTTTTCCGTTCGAGGTGAACCACCAACTTTAACTTCAATTTTCTCATTCACCTCTCATTCGTTTTAAACATGTGAATATACCATGATCATCTATTCCAATAGATGAACATGAATCAATTTGTTCTTAACCAAAAGATGGTTTGGAACCAATTTAAAAATTGAGTCAAAGTTACTTCTCCACAATGGGTTTAAAACCCCAATTCCAACAATCCCCCACATGAATAGAAAATTGACTGGACACTATACGCAAAGAAACACTGACACAAGAAAGAGTTCTTTGGAACGACACTGCATCGGGATAGGTAGCCGATGGCCTTGAACCTTCCCTAGTGAGAGCTATTGGATTTACTGGTTAACCAGTGAACGTGATGTCTTGAACTGTTCAACCTTTAGTGTAAACCAAGACAATAGAACTTCACACAGTACCGCTCAAACATTGTTTTGAGGTTCTCATTGTTGTGTTCATTTTGGCCCTAAACAGCTCTTGGTTTTCATGAGTACTCTCTGAGAATTTAGCCTTACAATTCTCATAGAAGCGGCCCACTTCTTACTCACATAGGTGACTTCTTATTAAGAGGTTCCTACTGTACCCCCACTTGGATTTCCAAGATATAAGAGTCATTAAAAGCATAGCTTAACCTAACCTTTTGTAGATTCCACTGTCTTCTCATCATAGGAATGGATATGAGGGTTTTAACCCCCCACAGTGCTCCATCTGAGTCACATTTACATAATTCGGTTTTCCCTTTGAACCTAGATCTTGGGATCTCCAGTCAGCTAGGTAGGGTTTCCATTATGGTAACTCTTTAGTTCATAGGCTTAAGACCCATTCCCCTCGATGATGTATTTACTTTCTCTCTAGTTAAAGCTTTTGTTAACGGATCCACAATATTATCTTTTGACTTCACGTAGTCAATACAGATAATTCCACTAGAAAGTAATTCTTTAACGGTATTGTGTTTGCGACGTATGTGTCTAGACTTGCCGTTATACATACTGCTTTGTGCTTTTCCAATTGTAGATTGACTATCACAATGTATGCATATTGGAGGTACGGGTTTAGGCCAACTTGGAATATCCTCCAAGAAATTACGAAGCCACTCCGCTTCTTCTCCAGCTTTATCTAAAGCAATGAATTCAGATTTCATAGTGAATCTGGCAATACATGTCTGTTTAGAGGATTTCCAAGAAATAGCTACTCCTCATAATGTAAACACATATCCACTTGTGGACTTTGTTTCATTAGAATCTGATATCCAGTTGGCATCACTGTATCCTTCTAATACAACTGGATATTTTGCATAATGCATACCAAAGTTTAAGGTATATTTTAAGTACCTTAAAACTCTTACAATAGCTATCCAGTGATTCTTTCCCGGATTGCTAGTATATCTGCTCAACTTACTGACAGCATATGCTATATCGGGTCTTGTGCAATTCATGATATACATTAAGCTACCAATTACCCGCGAATACTCTAATTAAGATATTCCTTCACCAGTATTCTTTGTTAGATGTAAATTTACATCTAGTGGTGTCTTAACCAGACTATCATCGTACTTTTAAATTTGTCAAGCACTTTCTCAATATAGTGAGATTGTGACAAGACTAGTCCATTTGATGTTTTGGTAATTTTCATACCAAGTATAACATCAGCTACACCCATATCTTTCATCTCAAATTTACTGGTCAACCTTTTCTTTGTAGCCTTAATGAACTCATTATTTCTCCCGATAATGAGCATGACATCCACATAAAGGCAAACAATGACATATCCTTTTTCCGTACCTTTAACATAGACACATTTATCACATTCGTTGATTCTAAAGCCATTTTCAATCATGACTTTATCAAACTTTTCATGCCATTGTTTCGGAGCCTGTTTTAGTCCATAAAGTGACTTAACAAGCTTGCACACCTTCCTCTTATGATTAGGAGCTACAAACCCCTCGGGTTGCTCTATATAGATCTTTTCATTTAGATCTCCATTTAGGAAGGCTGTTTTCACATCCATTTGGTGTATCTCAAGATTATTAATAGCTGCAATAGCTATCAATATTCGAATGGATGTTATTCTCGTAACTAGTGAATATGTATCGAAGTAATCAAGGCCTTCTTTTTGTCTATATCCCTTGACAACCAATCGGGCCTTATATTTTTCGATCGTTCCATCAGCTTTCATCTTTCTCTTGAAAATCCATTTACACCTTAATGGTTTATTTCCAGAAGGAAGATCCACCAGTTCCCACGTATGATTTTGCATGATGGATTCAATTTCACTGTTAACAGCCTCTTTCCAATGAGGAGCTTCGGGACTCGACATTGCTTCACTGTAAGTACGAGACTCATTTTCTAATAAATATGTTAAAAAATCAGGACCAAACGATGTAGACGTTCTAGCTCTCTTGCTACGTCTTGGCTCATCTTCCTCCTGTGAGAGTTCTTTGTCCATACTAGTTCTTTCTAAAAAATTCCGTTCTTGTGCCACTCTATAAGGAAATACATCTTCGAAAAAATGTGCATTCCTTGTCTCCATTATGGTGTTGACGTGTATATCGTCAACTTTCGATTTATGCACTAAGAACCGATATGCCGAGCTATGGCTTGCATATCCAATGAAAATCCCATCAACCGTTTTATGTCCTATTTTGACCATTTTAGGTGGTGGGATAGCTACCTTTGTTAGACACCCCCACACTTTAAGATATTTGAAGGAAGGAGGACAACCTTTCCATAGCTCATAAGGTGTCTTTTGCAGCTTCTTGTGAGGTACTTTATTAAGTATATGATTTGCGGTTAAGACCGCTTCCCCCCACAAGTTATCCGGTAGTCCAGAATTTATCAACAAAGCATTCATCATTTCTTTTAAAGTACGATTTTTTCGCTCAGCAATTCCATTTGACTGAGGCGCATACGGTGCCATGGTTTCATGAATGATTCCATGATCAGTACAAAATTTTTCAAGAGGGAAAACATATTCTCCACCTCTATCACTTCTTAGTATTTTGACTTTCTTGCTAAGTTGATTTTCAACTTCAATTTTGTATTGCATAAATGCTTCCAAGGCTTCATCCTTGCTTCTAAGCAAATATACATAACAGAATCTAGTACAATCATCAATAAAAGTAATAAAATATTTTTTTCCTCCTCTAGATTGTATCACCTTTAAGTCACATATGTCACTATGAATTAGACTTAAAGGCTCCGTACTTCTTTCAATTGACTTGAAAGACGTTTTTGCCATTTTAGCTTCAACATAAATTTCACATGCTTTATGTGAATCAAAATTCATTTTAGGCAAAAATCCATTTTTCACTAGCTTTTGTATGGAACCATAATTTACATGACCTAATCTACGATGCCATAAGTTTGGAGATTCCAACAAGTAAGCAGAAGAAATAATTTTATTAATATCGGAATTCGGTACAGCTTTAGGCACAATGGTCATTACGTTTAACTTAAACAGACCATCACATAAGTACCATTTTCCTACAAACATCCCACTTTTAGTGAGTACAAATTTATCACTCTCAAACACTAGCTAAAGCCATTCTTACTCAACAATGAGCCTGGCACTAGATTCTTCCGAATGTCTGGCACATGAAGCACATTGTTGAGACTCAATTCCTTGCCGGATGTCATCTTTAAGACCACCTTGCCCATCCCTTGCACCTTTGAAGAGGAAGAGTTTCCCATGAACAGATTCTCATTGTTGGCGCTCTAATATGTAGTAAACATACTTCGTTCGGAGCACACATGTCGAGTAGCACCCGTGTCTACCCACCACTGTTTGGGATTTCCAACCATGTTGACTTCGGATACCACCGCAGATAGATTCAAATCTGTCACGTCTTCGGTTATTTTGGTAACTTCCGTCACATTGGCATGAGAATGCTTTCCTTTCTTTCCTTTGTTCTTGCGACTGTAGCAATCCTTATCTCGATGGCCTGGCTTGTCGCACACATAGCAATTCCTACTGAACTTCCTCTTTTTATCACCGCCCTTGGAATTTGAGCTGCTTGCTCCACTTGGACCATCTGATTCGGAGATTTTCCTCCTCTTTGACGGATATTGCTCGACCACATTTGCCTTGGCTTCTTGATGATAATTACCGGCCTTTTTCTTGGACTGGCGATTATCCTCCTCAATCCTCAATCTGACTATCAAGTCTTCAAGTTTTATTTCCTTGCGCTTATGCTTCAAATAGTTCTTGAAATCTTTCCAAGTAGGTGGTAATTTTTCAATTAACGCAGCCACTTGAAAAGATTCTCCAAGTACCATTCCTTCCTCATGAATATCATGCAAAATTAACTGAAACTCTTGGACTTGACTAATTACAGTCTTGGAATCCACCATCTTAAAATCAAGGAATTTGCCGACTACAAATTTCTTTGAGCCGGCATCTTCCGTTTTGTATTTCCTTTCCAAGGATTCCCACAATGCTTTTGCATTGACCATTGGACTGTATACGTTATACAACGCATTGTCCAATCCATTGAGTATGTAGTTTTTGCACAAAAAATCTGAATGCTTCCAAGCATCCACGGCAGCCACTGTTTGCCGGTCAGGATTTTCACCAAGATCTGGTGCATCCTCTTGCAAGAACCTTGCCAAGTTCAAGGTGGTAACATAGAACAACATTTTATGTTGCCATCTCTTAAAATCTTTTCCGTTGAACTTTTTCGGTCTTTCACCAAGTCCAACGGAACCATGAGCAGATGCAACGTAAGGTGTCGCATATACTGTCCCACCGCTGGGAGGAACCGGTCCACTTTCCGGAATGGTTTCGCTAGTAGCCATTGTTATATCTATCAACAGAATATAACAACAATTAATAAACAGTCCAGTCTATCACAAAAGTATCAAACAGAGTCTAAAATCACTAAAATTAAATTCAGAATCTGAAATTAATTTTAGTATAGATTGACATAATCAAATATGAAAACGAATTTGAAAACACTGTTTTGGAAATACTGTTTCTACACATGCAACACAAAGTGCGAGAATAAAGTCTTAAGATTGTTAGCAATGTATAACTTCGTGTATACTTGTGCAGAAAACAACGAAGTAGAAAAATACTGAAATGTAGTTTACTAAACAGAACAAACAGTATTAACAATTAAAATTAACTCACAACAAAATCAGACAAACAGCAATGGCGAACCGAGGCGTGAATTTGATTCACTGTCCTTAAGACTTTATTCGTCCCGCAACGGTGCTAACAGTCTCCTGACGAAAAGTCTCCCAGGATACAACGGTAGTACGTCTGAAAATAGGAACACTCCAAATTTGCAGACCCAGCGAACCAAAACTATGGTACAGAACTCTTTCGGACACAAGAAAATACGAGACAACAGAAATTTTGCAGAAGAATTATTTCGAGATTTAAGTAGTTAAAAAACTTCTGAAAAACTGACTCGTTTTTATACACAGGGGTATTCACTGGGGGTGCAACTCTTCACAGAAAAACTGTTAAGCCCGGAAAAGAAAATAAATAAATAAATTTGTCCCAAAAAGATTAAAGCATAATGGGCCCAAGCCACGGACCGGGCGGGGAGGGCGGCGCGTGTGTGGTGGAGGGCCCAAGCCACGGAAGAGGTCAAGACTATAGGGAACATCCATCACTTCAATCTGGTGTGGCTGATTGGATATTGTGCTGAGCACTCGAATAGGCTCCTTGTTTATGAGCATATGTGCAATGGGTCTTTAGATAAATGGATCTTCAATCCAGACCAAGCTCACACCCTTAGCTGGGAGATTAGGAGAAAGATCATCATTGGCTTAGCAAAGGGGCTGGAGTATCTTCACTCGCATTGTGATCCAAACATTATTCACTTTGACATAAAACCTCAAAACATCCTCTTGAGTGGGGATTTCAGTGTCAAAATTTCAGATTTTGGATTAGCTAAATTGATTGATAGAGATCAAAGCCAAGTGCTAACCGTGTTGAAAGGAACTCCAGGATATATGGCACCCGAATTGTACAAAGGCACAAAAGTCTCAGTGAAGGCAGATGTGTACAGCTTTGGAATTGTTGTATTGGAAATCCTGTTTGGTCGGAAGAATTCAGATTCATCTCAACACCGCACACTGATTGATATAGTGAAGGAAAAGGCAGAAACGGAGGAATTGCATGACTTGGTTGACAGTTATAACGAGGATATGCAACTCATCAAAGAAGAAGCCGTGAAGATGATAAAGATTGCCATAATGTGTACACAGGCTCATAATAGAAGGCCATCCATGTCAACGGTTCTGAAGGTCTTAGAGGACCTGATGGATTTGGAATCGGTTGCCGAGTATTGCTTCGTGACTATGCCACAAACTGAAGCTGATCTGCGAGCCAATTCTGCTGCATCAAATAACTCAACACCACCTGTGGCATCAATCCTTTCAGGACCACGATGATGAGTAAAGCCAGTATTTGTTACTTATGTCGTTCAACAATTTTTCTGTAATTCCTCTTCTGATTGTAATAAACTTTTGCTTTACTTTTATTTTTTACCGTCATCCTTCCCCTTTCGATTGTTTTCTTTTTCCGCTTTTGGTGGTTGTTCCATGAATCGCCCGTAACTGAGGCATATTCTGTCTAGTTGGTTTCCTCTTTCACCACCACTGCATCCCCAGAGTCTTAATTACAACAAGTTAGACAAGGATGCTTTATGTTTTGAGATTTAAGTTTATCACCCTCAATGGTGAAAATAACTCAACTGTCCTATTAGAAATGCACTTTGGTATGGATCATAAACACTTCATAAAACACGACGCTACAAGGAATGATCATTACAAGCAGGTTGCATTTGGATGTCTAGACTATGTTATCCTTGTATAATGTACTTGAAAGTTCATACTCTTCAGTTGGAAAGCATATTTGCCAAGGCTTTGTGGTCTGTTGCAAACCATCAGGGCACTAGCCAGACAAAAGTATCAATTCGTGAAGTACAATTTGCTACTTAGTCAAATAATTGCATGAATTTCAACTTGCTTTTAACTGAAACAAAACTAGTCTGACTTGAGATGCTGCTGGACGTAAATGCAGTACCTTAGAGTTGGTTTTTGAAGTAATAGAAACAGTTGATGTTAGTGTTTTTTCAAAATATAGTGTCAAAGTGTTTCATTTTCTTTGTCAAAATGATGAAAGAAATATGAAGAGGCAAAGAGGGAGGAATCCCACATAGAAGGGAATTGGAAAAGTAAGTGGGTATATAATAAGAACTCCACTTACTTTAATACTTATGTGGTGTGCTAAGGTGTATGCATGTGCACCGAGTATGGTGCACGAGAAACTATCGCACGCACGCACGCGCGCGCGTGGCAGTGGGCTGTGAGGCGCACTTTGCATCGTCGCGAGACGCAATTAGACGCCTTTAAGTTTTCGTGACGAAAACTAGGCCGTCGGTGTAATGGATCGGGTCGGATCCGACCGTTAGCAGCTGGGTGGTTCCAGTTCGGGCCAGACCCACCTGTTGAGAGCTGGTTAGTTACCAGTCCAGATCTGGACCGTTAATCTTAACGGTTTCTAATCCGACGGTCCAGATTGCTTGGGTGCATGATGAAAGGGTATGACCCTTGATTAGCAACCACTAGTGCTTTAAATAGAGCACAATGGTCCGAAAATCTGACCATATAGATAAGCCTCTAATCTCTTCTCCTTTCTGCAGATCTTTTACAATAAGAAATTTCTGCAGAATTTCTCAGTTGTAAACCCGTTATCCAGTATTTCATACACTTTTCTGTGGAGTGAATATCGCGTGTGCAAGCGCTATTCACTTGTGCGCTTCGTTGTATCTTGGAGGGTATTTGCCTGTAACCCGCTGCACACCAATTTTAGGTGGGGGCAAATATAAACTTAAGGAGAGCGTTTTACAACGTGCCTCGAAGCCGATCATCTTTCAGTCACAAAGCCATCTCATAATACTCCAACAGTTGAAGTGCAGACCGAGGATAGAAATTGTACACATCACGTCACTCCTGTGGACTTGCACAGATATCAGAACTCTTTGTCCAGATTTCTCTCTTGATTTTCTGCTGTTATGATGAGCAATTACCTATGAATAAAAGAACGCATCACATAGATAAATGTCTGATGAGATTTCCATCCAAGAATCAGGTGCGACTTTGCTTTGGTTTTGTCACGTATTCAGTTAATAATGTGTTCTTCTTTTTAGTTGTTAAGGACATTAGGTGAGGGTTCCACGGTCTTAACGTTGGTCATGAAGAAGCCTTCAATGCCATCTGGATGCGCATTTTCAAAATTCAAGGATATGACCTTCTCACCATGTACTAATTTCTGTCCCTCAGACTTCTTAGTAGCTGTGGTGTTCCTTCAAAGCAATTATGCAGTTTGTGCATAAAAAGTTCTTTTGTAGCCAAATTAAGCAGAGGAAGACTTCTAGGAAACGACCGTGGCTTGTGGCCTGTGTCCAATACTTAAGTTCAATCTTTCTCCTCATCATCTTGAATTTTGTAAAGTAAATGCATGGCATAGCCTCAACCAATTCCTTGAAAATGGGATTTCGTATATCATTATATTTGCAACAGGACATGATAGACATTTCCTTAAATTCCAACTTGTTCAAATCCATAAATGACATGTAGACGCCTCTTTAGACTTGACTTAGCAAGTCATGCTATGAGACACTGGCATAACTACAGAACATAAGTTGACAAGGTCATCAATGGCAGTTCACAACTTGTTCAAATAGTGGGGCTGTTGACGAATCATCACCAGCACTAGATAGAGAAAGCACGAGAATAAATTGCTATAATTAGAGTGCTCAACATTAAATTTAGTACAATCATTTTGCAGTTAAACTTAAAATGCATACTTATTGGTCAGTTGCAAACTTATTTATGATGATTGTAAGTTTCTACTGGTGTTTCCTGTAGTGCTGTTTTACTTGCTCCTTTTAGATAATTGCATTGTTTTACAATATACTGTTGGTTTGCATTCAGGACACCGGAGTAAGGTCTCGTGGATGTTTCTGTGCGAGTTTTAGATGATTCTTTTCTGATGGTTGACATTGATTTTCCATAGCGTTGCAGCCAAAACGGATGGCATTGCTACCATCATCTTGTGCTCTTCTCAGGGCACAAGCATTCCTCCTCTCTTTTTTACCACAGAACTCTTCTACCGAAGCGCAAAGTCTATATAATTCATCGATGACTTTCTTGGAGACACTTATGGCCTTGTCAAGAGTTACTTCGTAGCGTAGTGGTAATTTAAGGAGAAATTGGAATTCATCTTTTGTTGTGAATTTGCAGAAAGATCTGTCGGTTTTGCAATTCATTTATAGTGTACGCACACATGTCCTCGAAGTCTAGATAAGTTGCAAGCAAGTCAAATATCAACTTCGTTTCTTTTTCATTTTGCTGCATCAAGCATTGCAAATTCTTTTCTTTAATTTTATCAGTGAGAGTTTCCATTCCATTCTGTTATGGCAACACCCATTTCCTACTTTTCTTTAATCCTCCGGAGTTCCTTACCAAAAGCATAGCTGCAACCCAGCAGGCTCTCCTAAGACATTCCCGTACGCAGGTCATCATATAGTTGTATTATCACTTGGGAGATACACAAGAATCCGAAAATTACTGATCTGGGCTGCCCTGATGTATGCACATTGTCTGACTAGTCAGTAAACTTGACCTTGGAGCTATTACTCTTACCTTGGTTCGTTAACGGATTTCCTCTGGCTTTGCTATTACTGTAATGATAACTGAGTTTGCCGTGATGAGATAAATGATGAAGTGCGGCGTATCATCAACTGAAAGTGCATATTTTATAAGATTAAATTTCCTTTGCAATTGGAAAAATCCTCCATAATTGTTTATGGGTTGAAATATGAAAGTATCATCGGTGTTATAACGTAGGTAGTAACTGGCCTATGGAAGTGTAGACATGTATAATCAAAGTAATCATACAGGCATTGGTGGATGCTGTTCTATTAACTCCTGTGTAGTTGATATTCAAGCCCATTCGCGGGACAACTACACTTGAAGTAATAATGAATTTATTTAGCGTGGTAGGATTGGCTTAAGTAATGCCTAATTAAACATCACAAACTACAGCACCTCTGATGTACAGCAGAGGATCTTGATCCAACATGAATTGTGTTGCAGACAACTTCAATTGTTGAACATTCCTCCTAAGCATTAACGTGAAACAGCAGTGTTATGCCTAAAAGATTTCAAACTATTCTCTTTGATTTCACATATTTATTTCATCTCTTGTCCCCTATTAGGTAGCGTATTGGCACCATCCTCATTAATCAAATCTATACACAGCTAGCAAAAGTCAACAGTCAACACTAATCTCTGTTGGCTGTTAGCTTGAAAGAGGCATTTGGCCATCCTAATTCATATAGGAGTAGTAGTTTAAGAAAGAATTCTAATAATTATAAGGTGCTCTGTTGTTAGGAGAAAGTGTTCACACAAGTCTTTGCAGAAAGATAAGACTTCATATTGGTGGAGACTCAGCCATGCCTTGACTACCCCCAGCCCCTAACCCCTCTCCGCTCCAGTGGTTTGCAGAGACTTTGCATTGTCAAAGGAAAAAAGAGAAGGCCATGGCTGGCCTGAGGGATCGGGTGGTTGTTCAGCTGCTGTTGTTGCTCCTCTTTTTCACATTCCTTCCCTCTTAGGTGCCCTGCTTACACGCCTTCCATCAGTCAACCGCTCTACCTCATGGAAAAACAACGGCAACAATCTACAAGGACACTGGAATTTCGGTGATGGCTCAGGAGTTAGGCCTATTCTTTATGTAACCGATGCTGTCAACCCTCCTTTTGCTTTCGGATTTTTTGGGAATGGAACTGCAGTTGATAAATCTTTCTATCTATCAGTATTTTCTCTCTCAACGTTTCCTTATTCTTTTACCAACAGCAATCTCAATACTAGTTCATCCGGAAACGCAACAATTGCTTCCTCGCCTGCCAGCACAAATCGTAGTACTGGGTTCTACATCAACTTGAATTGTGGGCCAATTGTCGTCTGGTCTGCAAACAGAGACAGGCCTGTAGGAGAGAACGCCACGCTTGATTTCACGCCTGAAGGGAACTTGGAGTTGAAGGATGCAGATGGTACTTTTGTTTGGTCAACCAACACTTCCAGCCTGTCGGTTCTTTGCTTGAACCTCACTACTGGAGGGAATTTGATACTTGTTGATGGAAAAGATTCTGTGATATGGCAATCCGTTGACTACCCTACAGACACCTGGCTCCCGAACCAGAACATTCCTGTTGGCAAAAAGCTCGTCGCTAGTAATTTCTCGTCGAATCTGGCTCCAGGCATGTATTATCTATCTGTGACTAGTCATGGTATTTATGCATTTATTACTTCGGAATTCGATCCCCCAAAAGTGTATAGTACTCTCCTTTCTGGATCAGATATGTTCCATAGTGCTTTGGGGATCAATGGCAGGATTGAGTCAAACGCGAATTATGCACGATTTAACCTCGTAAATATATTAGAGGCTGGTTTCCACTATATAAAGCTGGAAATCAATGGACACCTTAATGTTTACCGGTTGAACAAGTTTGATGAATATGGGTATGACGTGATTTTCTCGGGTGATCTCTTGAAGGATTTCGACTATGGTGATTGTACTTACCCTAGAGTGTGTGGGGATTACGGGGTTTGCTCGATGAACCAGTGCACTTGCCCAGCTGGAAATGCTGGCTACTTCAGACTGCTATATGATTCGCAAAATGCTTTTGGATGTAGAAGAGTTACCCCTTTGTCTTGCAAAGATATGCGGTTCCACACGTTTTTGGAGCTCGAGAACGTTACCTACTTTAATTTCGACCCCTTGCACTCGATTATGGATGTAGAGAGCTGTAAGAAAGCATGTTTGTATTGAGTTTTTGTGAGTTGAGTTGTTTGAAAAACAACTTATTCTTTTTGTCCCACGTTACTTGGAAGTTGGTTTTGAAAAGAGTTTATAAGAGGAAAATTGCTTTTACTTTACACTTGGTGGTAAGACTAGAGTGTGCTAGTCCCCACGCTACCCGCGTGCGGGTGCGCGAGTTTAGGCGCCAAAATACGTGACTTATTTTTGAAAAAAAAAATAAATATTTTATTTTTTCGAAATTAGTTTTCTTGAAAAGGTGTGAGATTTATTTAAATTCAATTTTTTATTTATTGTCCGTTATTTTTAACTGTTACAACTGTTTTGATTTTCTAACAGTTGTGTCTGTCCAAAAAGTTCACACCTTTTCAGATTTATAAATACATGTTTTCAGTTCTTTTAAGAGACTGATTTTACTGATTCTGAAAATTTCGAAGTCTTTTCTTTCTGCAAAATTTCTATAGCCAAAACGTACATTGCTTCAAAGAGAATTCCAAGAGGAATTTTCGATTTTGCTGTTTACAGATTCCTACTGACTTTGTTGTATCCTGGAGGATTATTTGTCACTAACCCATCAGCAAACTCGTTTTCGAGTGGGGACAAATAAAGCCTTAAGAAAGCGATCACGCGCCTCAAAGTCTTCATTTAGTGATTCCGTTTCCCTTAAATTCTCAACAGTTTGGACAATTGTACTTGCAAAGCTGCTGTGTTTCATTACAACGAAAACATCTCAGCTGGTGAGTGTTCTTTACCGTCACAGCTCTACTCTTTGAGGGCCTACAAGTTTAGGTACAGTGAATCAGCAGAGCGCTATAATTCTATTGTCTTTCTCAAGGTTCAGAAATCACCCGACAGAAAGAAGTTGCTTCTTATACTTGTACCATCTCTTTCTGTTGGTCTCGCAATTGTTGTCTTTGTTGCTATATCATTTTACTACCATAAGGTGCACAAAAATTCAAACTACGTACATATCGAGGACGATGACAGTGATCAAGTGAGAGCAGTGAAAAGATTTTCCTTTCTAGAGTTGAGATCTGCCACACGTGACTTTCAAGTAAAGCTTGGTCGAGGAGGATTTGGATCTGTCTTTGAGGGAGATTTGGCGGATGGCACCAAAGTTGCAGTGAAACGCTTGGACTCAACTGGTCAGGGCAAAAAGGAATTTATGGCAGAGGTCAATACAATTGGGAACATTCATCATTTCAATTTGGTGAGGCTGGTTGGGTACTGTGCTGACAAATCAAATAGGCTCTTAGTTTATGAGCACATGTGCAACGGGTCTTTAGATAAATGGATCTTTAATCCAGATCGTGAACGAACTCTTACCTGGGAAATGAGGAGGAAGATCATCATTGGCATAGCCAAGGGGCTCGAGTATCTTCACATGCATTGTGATCCCAACATTATTCATTTTGATATAAAACCCCAGAACATACTCTTAAATGGGGATTTCGATGTGAAAATTTCTGATTTCGGGTTAGCTAAGTTGATCGATAGAGACCAAAGCCAAGTGCTAACTGTGCTGAAAGGAACTCCAGGATATGTAGCCCCCGAGTTGTATACTGGGATAAACATCTCAGTGAAGGCCGATATCTTCAGCTTTGGAATAGTCATACTTGAAATTGTGTTTGGACGAAAGAATTTAGGTTCATCGCAATTCGAGCCACTGATTGAGTTAGTGAAGGAAAAGGCAGAAAAGGATCTATTACATGATCTATTTGCTGGGAGCAGTGAGGATTTTCTATGGCATTTAGAAGAAGCTATGAAGATGATAAAGATTGCCATATTATGTTTACAGGTTCATAGCAGAAGGCCGTCCATATCGAGCATGGTGAAGGTTTTGGAAGGTTCAATGGATTTGGAGTCGATTGCTGAATATTGCTTCTTAAGCATGCCTGAAATTGCAACCCACATACAGGCCAATTCAGCTGCATCGGCCAATTCAACCCCACCTGCAGAGTCAAGTCTCTCCGGACCTAGATGAAGCAAGCCTTTTCTTCTTAGGTGTCATCCTTACCTACTGGAATTCGGTATCCCCCCCCCCCCCACCCCCCAGCTGTACTCCTTCAGTCCATCTGTTTTCGGGGATTTTTTAGGTAGCCACTACAATTTGCTCCTGTATCTTTGTGTCCAGTTAACTCTAGTTGACACAAGTGTCAGCATAAGGTCAGAACCGTCAGATAGATCAAGTTGCAAGCATCATGTTACCACTCTCAATCCTATGTTCCAACAGCTTTGATTACGTAACTTAAACTATGTTAAATCACTAGTTTGCTTTAGCTAGGATAATATGTACATGGACCACATCTAGTCAGGAAACGCCGTCGAAGAAAATCCACATCGGTAATTCAGTTTGTAGAGAATCTGCGATAATAGTGTATGAAAATGTAATTTAGAAAAGCTAACATGTTTCAAAATTTCCGGCACTTGTACAAGAACTATGAATGTTCGCAAGAAAAAGGCATTGGGAAAAAACAAGTGACTATGACTAGACAATTTTATGGCCAACTCCAGGACTAGGGACAGACCGCAAAACTCTATCATTGATCACCAAGTCATGGCCAATTCCAGGACGGGGGCCAGACTCCAAAACTCGGTTGATACGGTGGAAACTTAAAAGACTTCCATTGATCACCAATTCATGGCCTTTACCACTAGGAGCGGAAGGTGGGGAAGAGACTTTTGGAAGGACACCCAGTGCCAAAGTGCCCTCCTGAGAAGACACCGTCTTCTTCTCCAGGCTCAAGAGCTTCCTTGCTTCTGCAGACGATAGATTACAAGTTTACTTCATTGTCGTCGTTAGCATGTCACCACTGCTTATTAGTATCGATCAGTTGCCAACACATAAATATATTCTTCTTAACTTAATTAAGAAAAATCTTTAATGACATTTATAATATGCTCTGTCTGAATTTTGAGATACCAAGTTTTAACTTCCGAGCACTGCTCGGATTCTACTAGCTATGGTAGTAGCTATAAAAGCATTCCACTGCCCAACAATTGTGGCAACCAAAGTTCCTACTACATTTGTGCTCTTTGTTTCAACGCAGCTTGCAAGCCTTCTCTGTTTCCTCCGCACCTGACATACATGGCACGGTTAAGCAAGACCTTCTTTACTTGACACATCATCGCTTTATGTTTTCAATATGATATAATATTATAACTATTATAAGAATTGCTAAAAGTCTGAAATTCTATTATGAAAGTTTTCAATGTGAAATAGAACTATAACCAGTATAAAAGTTATTAAAAGTTTAAAATACTATCATAGATAGGGTCCTTATTTCTTGATAAGCTCATTTTATATTAGTAAACTTTATATATATATATATATATATATATATATATATATATATATATATATATATATATATATATATAAAGCTGAAACCTTTACTTAGAATCGTGACACGTAGGATTTTTAGAACTCTATATTTACGCCGCGTATGATTTTTTAAGAACATTCTCCTTCTGCCACATAAGTTTCAACTTTGCATGTGATAGTCCCCTAACTTAATTAATCTCTTTATTTAGAGTCCAATTCTTTTGAATTGGATATATATAATCAAGAATCCTATTTGTTTTGGTACTCTTTTCCTTTTTTACTTTATTTAACTCTTTCTTATAATTTATTATTAAAAAATTCGTAAGTCTATTTTACCATATATTTGTAAACTTTATAAAACTAAGAAACTGATTTTACACCTCTTAAAACTCTACCTAATCAATATTCTTATATATTAGGCCGTAATTTTGCTTATTAAAACCTCAAAAGTACTTGAAATAACAATATAAAATCTCAAAAATGTAAAGTGCGAAAATCATACTCTACTTACTAATTCTTTTTTGTAATGTTACAAAGTTTCATTCTAATCTATCATACAAATATAGGCATAATCAATTAATTCATAATTATTTTAACCCTCCAAAGTACTTTGAAATAACAATATAAAATCTCAAAAATATAAAGTGCGAAAATCATACCCTACTTACTAATTCTTTCTTGTAATGTTACAAAGTTCCATTCTAATCTATCATACAAATGTAAGCATAATCAATTAATTCATAATTATTTTAACTTTATTTACGTGTACAAGACTATGTTTTTTTTTTTATAATACATCAGATATCAACTTAAAAATTAGGTATTGCAACTACAACAATATGTACCATTTCTCTTTAAAATAAAGTTTGAAAAAATATTATTTTAATTTGACAATATTTTAGCACTTCGCATTATTAATTAGTTAACTTACTAGAATTTAATTTGATTAGTAGCACTTAAATAGACTTTAAATATGAAAAATATTTACAATCCTACTTCTTAAGTTTTTACAATGGTTTTTACTAAACATTTTGTGGGTATATTTGGCCGAAGTTTAGTAAACCTTAACTATAAAACTAGAATATCAATTTCTTAAAATCTATATCTAATCAATCTATATATTCTTATTAGACCTTGAATTTTGACTAATAACATCTTAAAAGTACTTAAATATAACAAAATCAAATCCGACAATGTATACATGAGAAACATTAACTATCTTCTATCTTTACGGAACATACAAAACTTAAAAGTATTTTTGATATATCAAGATAAGAGGATAGTTAAAAAATTAGTTTTTAATTATTTAATCTCAAACTCTTTTATAAGTCACATTCTCTAATAGACGCAAAAAAAAAAAAATCATACCTAATATGGCTAAATTTTCAAAAGTACTTTAAGATATAAAAATAGCAAGTTACTCTACAAATTAATTTTTAACTAAGTAACCTCACATTCTAAAGGTTCATCTCATCAACTAATTAAGTTATTAGGATTTAATTTGATTACTAAAGCTTAAATAAATTTTAAATTTAAAAAAATATTTCCAATAGTATGTGAAATAAAAACCTAAACCAATATAGCTCATAAGTCTAAAATTTTAATCATTTAAGTATATTATCTAATATAAACTCAATCAACCATTTACGGTCTATTTGACAATAAGCATAATCATCATTATATGATTATCTATCTCAATCTTTTTTAAAATTTGTATCAACCACCATGACACTTTTATGATAAATTTAGTTAACTAATAACTGTAAAATGTACATATTAGGCCTTAAATTTCACTTTTAACATCTCAAAAAAAAATTAAAACAACAACACAAAATATCACCAAGGTAAATTATGAAAATCATATATAAAATTTTAATATTAATACTTCACAAGATAAAAGATTTCTTCTTTTTTAATTGTTTGACCTTAATATTGCAAAGTGTTACATGAGTAAGAATAGTTTTCACTTTATAATTGTTTAACCTCAATCATATGCAAAACTTTTGTAAAACAATCTAAAAATTTTATAATGAATTAAGATAATCATTAGTGCTACATTGTATGCATATGTTTAAATTATCTTAGAAAGTCTTCAATAATACATCAAATCGAATGGTAAAAAAATCATCAAACATGACCATGAAAAAAACAATTACACACAGATATTGCCAATACATAAAGCTATATAATCTCTTTTTCTAGGGTGTTTATTGAAAGTAAGTGAAATAGCTCCATGTGCTTTATTTTCTATTACAAAGTTTCATGGCATGATATAGTAAGTTATTTAAGTCTACCCAAATATTTACTAAACAATGATTTGTGTCATTTTTACCTTATGTGTTGAGTTTTAATACAAATGAATCTCAATTGTACTCAATTTAATAATAGTCATCAATCATATCAGAATCATCCATAAAATGGGAATGTTGATCAATGATATGAACCGTAAAATGGAAAAGAAGAAAATACCTACATTTATTTAGATAGAATATTGATAAAAAGTTCATTCCACGGTTAATAAGTAAAAAAAATAAAAATATATATAAATATGTTTGATTTCTTGGATGTGTAAGCTCACTTTTTTTTGGTACAAAACTAAAATTAGTATTAACATTACTTTGAAAGGAGTAAAATTATAATTTGATGTGCAATAATTGATTATTTATTGCATGCTTTACTTTTTGAATGCTTTATTTTGTATGTTTTAATATTCATATTATTAATAATTTTGAGTACATAAAAAAATTGAACGATTACAAAACTATATGCAAATGTCCCCATTAAATTTTACAAATCTAAATTCAAAGACAATAAAAATTTTATAAGACACAAAGTTTTTTTTTTGGTATATGTGTAAGAACGATAAGCTAGGCATGAGCAAAAATTATTCTGCATTTGACATTTCTTTACTAAAATCAAGTAGTAAAATATTATTTCTAGCAATACATGTTACATAATAATTAAAAGAGGATACAAAGAATTAGAACATTAGAATGTTAGTGAAAACTAAATACATTTTCACTTTTATAGTAGTTTTAAATATATTGATATAATCTATTAGCATAGTGATGTACCAAAATGAAATACATTTTCAGTATTCTACACAGTTTTTGTCAATATGATTCTAATTGTATTAAGTAGTGGCTTATTTGATTCGTGAAATCTACATTCATGAGTAATCTCGATTATACTTTTACATTATGCGTTAATTTTTATTATTAAAACCTCAAAAGCACTTTAAATAAAAATATAAAATATCAAAAATGTAAAATACGAAAATCATACCCTACTTACTAATTTTTAGTATGATCTTTGCCCCGACTTTTCTATTTAACTCTTTACTATAATTTATTGTTAAAAATTAGCAAGTATAATTAATGCAATATTTTTAAACTTTTTAAAACTAAAAAATTAACTATAGACCTTCTAAAACTCTACCTACTTCAACTTTGCATGTGGTAGTCCCTTAACTTAGTTGGTCTCTTTATTTAGAGTCTAAGATTCAAGAATCCTATTTGTTTTGGTATTCTTTTCTTTTTCTACTCTATTTAACTTTTTACTTTAATTTATTATTAAAAAATTCATAAGTATAATTTATGCAATATTTTTAAACTTTATAAACTAAAAAACTAATTATAAACCTTCTAAAACTCTACCTAATCAATATACTTATACATTATGCCTTAATTTTGAATATTAAAATCTCAAAAGTACTTTAAAATAACAATATAAAATCTCAAAAATGTAAAATACGAAAATCATACCCTACTTACTAATTCTTTAGTATGATCATTGACCCTACTTTTGTAAATCTTATAAAATTAGAAAACCAAATCTACTTCTTTTAGAGCTCTACATAATCGAAAAAGACTTCATTTTGGACTACTAACTTCTTAAAAACACTTAAAATAAATAAAATAAAATCTCGCAAATGTAAACAACGAAAATCATGTATGGAATTAATGATTAATCTTTACAAATTAAAAGATAAGCTTTTCATAGCGTATATTTTTGTTTTTGCCTCAATTTTTTAGTTATGATGTGCCTATGCGGTTACTTATGAAGTGATCGAAGCATAGGCACAGTTATACAGTTAATGCCAATTCAAGAAGTGATCGTAAAGATTCTTCTTGACAGTTTATAATTTATCATTTAAGATGTGTATTTACATTTTGTTTTACTTCCTCCTTTCATAGATTAATTTTGCAAGATTAAGAAGGTATTAGGTTTACAGAAATACTAATATGGATTATTTGAAGGAAAAAGAAAAATAAACTCCATTGACACCTTGCAACACTTGAAGATTAAATCCATTGGCACCTTGATCAATATTTCTACCTTAATGTTGTTCTAGGTACTTTTTCAAGAACATTTTGTAAATTACATTCCGAACATAATCAAGTTCTTCAAGTTGCCATTAGAGGTGACTTAAAAGAACTATTTCTAACGATGTTATCTTCAGGATACTGTTCATCAATGGTATTTGGGAAGTAATCGTGTCATTAACTCTATTAATTTATTGCTATCTATTTTATTACTGTAGCCTTAAATTACTTTTTTTGGACCAAGGAAAGAAGACTAAGAACAGCAACAGACTAAGTTAAAAAAAATTTCACAACCTTAAATCAATAGAGTTAATCTTTTCAGATTGCTAAAAGTTACTTTTTCATGAGTATGCGTTCTCGAGCACTATTGATGCTAGCAAACCGATGGAAAAAGATGTCATGTTTTACTTTTGCGGCAATGGTGGTGGTTGACGAGGACAGTGTTGTACATAAATGCCAGTGGGGATACGACAGAAGTGATGGTTATGGTAAAAGAAATGGTAACACTAAGGTGTTGGGGTATAGGTGTAGGATTGGTGGACAATTAAGTTCGTAATTCTAATTGGACAAATGGTGAATTTGATTAACTAATAAGTCAAATTTAAATCTTTGACAAAGCTTCACGTTTTGTAAAACATATCCCACAACTAGGAACTCTTTAAGTTTTTGCTAGAAGACGTTTCTCTTGAATCATGTTTTGGTACCCATGAAAAGTAATAAAAAAAACTTTTGTTTGGCCAAGAGTTACTTTCTAGGTTTAACCAATTTGTATTCCAAATTGTGGTCAGAACAATTTCTAAACAATAACTTCGTAGCCCATGTATATATAACTACAATAAAAATTAAAGGGTAGAGTTTATTCTTTTGAATTAGATATATAAAAAATAAGAATCCTATTTGTTTTGGTATTCTTTTATTTTCTACTCTATTAACTCTTTACTATAATTTATTATTAAAAATTCGTAGGTATAATTTATGCAATATTTTAAAACTTTATAAAACTAAGAAACTAATTATACACCTTTTAAAACTCTACCTAATCAATATACTTATACTTTAGGCCTTAATTTTGATTATTAAAACCTCAAAAGTACTTTAAAATAATAATATAAAATTTCAAAATTTTAAAATACGAAAATCATACACTACTTACTAATTCTTTAGTATGATCATTGGCCCGACTTTTTTATTTAACTCTTTACTATAATTTATTATTAAAAATTTGAAAGTATAATTTTATGCAATATTTTTAAACTTTATAAAACTAATAAATTATTATTCACCTTCTAAAACTCTACCTACTTCAACTTTGGATGTGGTAGTTCCTTAACTTAGTTAGTCTCTTTATTTAGAGTTCAAGATTCAAGAATTCAATTTGTTTTGGTATTCTTTTCTTTTCTACTCTATTTAACTCTTTACTTTAATTTATTATTAAAAAAATTTGTAGATATAATTTATGCAATATTTTTAAACTTTATTAAACCAATAAACTATATATAAACCTTCTAAAACTCTACCTAATCAGTAAATTTGTACATTAGGCCTTAATTTTAATTATTATAATCTTAAAAATACTTTAAAATGACAATATAAAATCTCAAAAATGTAAAATATGAAAATTATACCCTACTTACTAATGCTTTAGTATGATCATTGGCTTGAATTTTGTAAATCGTATAAAATTAAAAAAAAAACCAAATCTACTTCTTTTAAAGCTCTACATAATCCAAAAAGCCTTCATTTTGGACTACTAACTTCTTAAAAACACTTAAAATAAATAAAATAAAATCTTGCAAATATAAATAAAATCTCGCAAATGTAAACAACAAAAATCAAGTATAAAATTAATGATTAATCCTTACAAATTAAAAGGTAAGTTTTTCATAGCGTATATTTTTGTTTTTACCTCAATCTTTTACTTATGCAAAACATCATCCTATTTGTTTTGGTATTTTTTCTTTTTAAAGAAATCTTATTTCTCCAAAAGCTTTATTGTAACTTTCGTCTTTTTGCACCAATTTTCTTAAAATCTAAGATGTTAAGCACAATATGAACAAAATATTTAGAACAAATTATATTGGATTTCTAAGAAAAATTAAAATTGATTGAAGAATAATTTGTGACAAGTTGAGAATAAGTTTGCAGAATAAAAGAGACGAAAAGATAAATTAGTTATAAGAATCTTTTACCCTTCATAAACAACTACAAAAAAAAAAGAGAAGCCTGGGTGGCCCTAGGGTGGTAATGGTATAACCAAAATGTCGGTGCTAGATGTGAGAGTGTGAGGGTGGTAATATATGCAATTATGCGAGTGATTAGCCACGCTAATTACGATAGTGATAATTGTTGTGGTAGAATTGGAGTGTTGGTAGTGAGATTTGGATTATGTAGTGATAATATGTGGCTGTAGCGGTCTTGGCGTGTAGTTGTTGATACTTGCGGTGATGATAGTCATAACTAAACAGTGGTAGTGTAAGAGGTGATGGTTGTTGTTAGAGTTGTTGTAGTAGTAACACTAAAGTTTTTTGAGGTAATATTAATTTACATTACAATACTGATTGATAAATTATGATCTAAACTGGATTGAACAAGTGATGAACTTAAAAAAGTTGACGATAGAAACATGAAAGTGCACTGACGAGCAAAAGTTATGATATGGTGAAGGTAACTGCATTTGTAGTGGCAATAATAGCGCTAATTAAGGTATTTAGAAGTACTGTTCGTGTAGTATTCATAGACGGGCCAAGAATCCTATGCAGACAAATGATGAACTAATATAAAATCATAATGACTTTATGTTAGTTCTACCAGCAACTTGAAAGTGCATAAATTATATCCAGGACTATAATTAATAAATTTTTTTTCCTAGAATGACTTCTATCTTTCGTTTTTGATTTTGAACTCACATTTTGATTCCTTAAAGTTTCATTAATTAGGCAAGATGATATTTTTGTGGTTAACCACTTTCTAGCTCATGACTACACTAATATACTATTCTAATGGTATTTTCATAACATACACAAAGAGTTTCTCATGAAGAAAGAAGGTGAGTGAATTTGACATTTATGCTTATAGAAAGACTGAGGTTCATATACATTATCAGTAAATAAGTTATAACACTCTTTACTAGATTAAACTCACAATAAATCGGAAGCGATGGTACAAATAACTGATTTTTTTTAATCATATTGGTTCCGGATATATCATTAATACATACTAACGATTATGTCTAGAAGCTTCAAATATTAAACTAAAAAGTTTAAATTCAGTTAAATAGTAGTACGAGATTGTTGTCATATGTCGTCGCGAAACGTTAATGAAAATGCATCATAAGTCTATAAGACTTTTAATTCTAACGTTCACATTTTATTAAACTCACAATAAAACAAAAGTGATGCTATAAATAACTGGCTTTTTTTAATCATATTGGTTCCGGATATATCATTGATATTACTAACAATTATATTTACAAAGCTTCAACTATTAAAGTAAAAAGTTTAAATTCAATTAAATAGTAGTACGAGATTGTTGTCATATGTCGTCGCGAACGTTAATGAAAAAACATCCCAAGTCTATAAGACTTTTAATTATAACTTTAGAATCTTATTTGTGAGTAAAAACTGATCATATTAAATCATACATTCTACATTTGTTACTAAGGTATGCTTTTATAAAGCTAATTTTTCAAAAGTTCGATTCAAAAGCAATCTTCTATATAGTAATTTTCTTTTCTTTAATTCAAATAATAACAATTATAAACAATCTATAAAAACACATTATAAAAAATACTTTTAAAAAGTTAGGAAAATTAATGGTTGTAAAATATATATAGAAATAAATATTAAATAATATTTGAAAAATTAAAGAACCCCCCGTGCGTTGCACGGGTCCCTTAACTAGTTATATATAAAAAGCTGAAACCTTTGCTTAGAATCGTGACAAGTAGGATTTTTAAAACTCTATATTTATGCCATGTAGGATTTTTTAGGAACATTCTCCTTCTACCACATAAGTTTCAACTTTGCATGTGGTAGTCCCTTAACTTAATTGGTCTCTTTATTTAGAGTCCAATTCTTTTGAATTGGATATATATAATCAAAAATCCTATTTGTTTCTGTACTCTTTTCCTTTTTTAGTCTATTTAACTCTTTCTTATAATTTATTATTAAAAAATTCGTAGGTCTATTTTACCCTATATTTGTAAACTTTATAAAACTAATAAACTAATTTTACACCTTTTAAAACTCTACCTAATCAATATTCTTATATATTAAGCCTTAATTTTGCTTATTAAAACATCAAAAGTACTTTGAAATAACAATATAAAATCTCAAAAATGTAAAGTGCGAAAATCATACCCTACTTACTAATTTTTTTTTGTAATGTTACAAAGTTCCATTCTAATCTATCATACAAATGTAGGCATAATCAATTAATTCGTAATTATTTTAACTCTCAAAAGTACTTTGAAATAACAATATAAAATCTCAAAAAATGTAAAGTGCGAAAATCATATCCTACTTACTAATTCTTTTTTGTAATGTTACAAAGTTCCATTCTAATATATCATACAAATGTAGGCATAATCAATTAATTCGTATTTATTTTAACTTTATTTACGTGTACAAGACTACATTTTTTTTTATAATACATCAGTTATCAACTTAAAAATTAGGTATTGCAACTACAACAATATGTACCATTTCTCTTTAAAATAAAGTTTGAAAAAATATAATTCTAATTTGACAATATTTTAGCACTTCGCATTATTAATTGGTTAACCTACTAGAATTTAAATTGATTAGTAGCACTTAAATAGACTTTAAATATGAAAAATATTTACAATCCTAGTTCTTAAGTTTTTACAATGGTTTTTACGAAACATTTTGTGGGTATATTTGGCCGAAGTTTTGTAAACCTTAACTATAAAACTGGAATATCAATTTTTTAAAATCTCTATCTAATCAATCTATATATTCTTATTAGGCCTTGAATTTTGACTAATAACACCTTAAAAGTACTTAAATATAACAAAATCAAATCCGACAAATGTATACATGAGAAACATTAACTATCTTCTCTCTTTACGGAACATACAAAACTTAAAAGTATTTTTGATATATCAAGATAAGAGGATAGTTAAGAAATTATTTTTTAATTATATAATCTCAAACTCTTTTATAAGTCACATTCTCTAATAGACGCAAAAAAAAATAAAATCATACCTAATATGGCTAAATTTTCAAAAGTACTTTAAGATATAAAAATAGCAAGCTACACTACAAATTAATTTTTAACTAAGTAACCTCACATTCTAAAGGTTCATCTCATCAACTAATTAAGTTATTAGGATTTAATTTGATTACTAAAGCTTAAATAAAATTTTTATTCAAAAAATGTTTCCAATAGTATGTGAAATAAAAACCTAAACCAATATAGCCTATAAGTCTAAAATTATAATCATTTAAGTATGTTATTTAATATAAACTCAATCAACCATTTACGGTCTATTTGACAATAAACATAATCATCATTATTTGATTATCTATCTCAATCTTTTGTAAAATTTGTATCAACCACTATGACACTTTTATGATAAATTTAGTTAACTAATAACTATAAAATGTACATATTAGGCCTTAAATTTTACTTTTAACATCTCAAAAAAATTAAAACAATAACACAAAATATCACCAAGGTAAATTATGAAAATCATATGTAAATATTAATATTAATACTTCACAAGATAAAAGATTTCTTCCTTTTTAATTGTTTGACCTCAATATTGCAAAGCGTTACATGAGTAAGAATAAGAATAGTCTTCACTTTATAATTGTTTAACCTCAATCATATGCAAAACTTTTGTAAAACAATCTAAAATTTTTATAATAAATTAAGATAATCATTAGTACTACATTGTATGCATATGTTTAAATTGTCTTAGAAAGTCTTCAAAAATACATCAAATTGAATGGTAAAAAAATCATCAAACATGACCATGAAGAAAACAATTACACATAGATATTGCCAATACATAATGCTATATAATCTCTTTTTATAGGGTGTTTATTTGAAAGTAAGTGAAATAGCTCCACGTGCTTTATTTTCTATTACAAAGTTTCATGGCATAATATAGTAAGTTATTTAAGTCTACCCAAATATTTACTAAATAATGATTTGTGTCATTTTTACCTTATGTGTTGAGTTTAAATACAAATGAATCTCAATTGTACTCAATTTAATAATAGTCATCAATATCAGAATCATCCATAAAATGGGAATGTTGATCAATGATATGAACCGTAAAATGGAAAAGAAGAAAATACCTACATTTACTTAGATAGAATATTGATAAAAAGTTCATTCGACGGTTAATAAGTAAAAAAATAAAAATATATATAGATATGTTTGATTTCTTGGATGTGTAAGCTCACTTTTTTTTTGGTACAAAACTAAAATTAGTACTAACATTACTTTAAAAGGAGTAAAATTATAATTTGATGCGCAATAATTGATTATTTATCGCATGCTTTACTTTTTGAATGCTTTATTTTGTATGTTTTACTATTCATATTATTAATAATCTTGAGTATATAAAAAAATTGAACGATTACAAAACTATATGCAAATGTCCCCCATTAAATTTTACAAATCTAAATTCAAAGACAATAAAATTTTTATAAGACACAAGTTTTTTTTTTTGGTATATGTGTAAGTGCGATAAGCTAGGCATGAGCAAAAATTATTCTGCATTTGATATTTCTTTACTCAAATCAAGTAGTAAAATATTATTTCTAGCAATACATGTTACATAATAATTAAAAGAGGATATAAAGAATTAGAACATTAGAATGTTAGTGAAAGTTAAATACATTTTCACTTTTATAGTAGTTTTAAATATATTGATATAATCTATTAGCATAGTGATGTACCAAAATGAAATACATTTTCAGTATTCTACACAGTTTTTGTCAATATGATTCTAATTGTATTAAGTAGTAACTTATTTGATTCGTTAAATCTACATTCATGAGTAATCTCGATTATACTTATACATTGGCGTTAATTTTGATTATTAAAGCCTCAAAAGTACTTTAAATAATAATATAAAATCTCAAAAATGTAAAATACGAAAATCATACCCTACTTACTAATTTTTAGTATGATCTTTGCCCCGACTTTTCTATTTAACTCTTTACTATAATTTATTGTTAAAAATTAGCAAGTATAATTTATGCAATATTTTTAAACTTTTTAAAACTAAAAAATTAATTATAGACCTTCTAAAACTCTACCTACTTCAACTTTGCATGTGGTAGTCCCTTAACTTAATTGGTCTCTTTATTTAGAGTCCAAGATTCAAGAATCCTATTTGTTTTGGTATTCTTTTCTTTTTCTACTCTATTTAACTTTTTACTTTAATTTATTATTAAAAAATTCATAAGTATAATTTATGCAATATTTTTAAACTTTATAAACTAAAAAACTAATTATAAACCTTTTAAAACTCTATCTAATCAATATACTTATATATTATGCCTTAATTTTGAATATTAAAATCTCAAAAGTACTTTAAAATAACAATATAAAATCTCAAAAATGTAAAATACGAAAATCATACCCTACTTACTAATTCTTTAGTATGATCATTGACCCGACTTTTGTAAATCTTATAAAATTAAAAAAACCAAATCTACTTCTTTTAGAGCTCTACATAATCAAAAAAGGCTTCATTTTGGACTACTAACTTATTACAAACACTTAAAATAAATAAAATAAAATCTCGCAAATGTAAACAACGAAAATCATGTATGAAATTAATGATTAATCTTTACAAATTAAAAGATAAGCTTTTCATAGCGTATATTTTTGTTTTTGCCTCAATTTTTTAGTTATGTTGTGCCATGCGGTTACTTATGAAGTGATCGAAGCATAGGCACAGTTATACAATCGATGCCGATTCAAGAAGTGATCGTAAAGATTCTTCTTGAGAGTTTGTAATTTATCATTCAAGATGTGTATTTACATTTTGTTTTACTTCCTCCTTTCATGGATTAATTTTGCAAGATTAAAAAGGTATTAGGTTTACAGAAATACTAATCTGGATTATTTGAAGAAAAAAGAATAATAAACTCCATTGACACCTTGCAACACTTGAAGATTAAATCCATTGGCACCTTGATCAATATTTCTACCTTAATGTTGTTCTAGGTACTTTTTCAAGAACATTTTTGTACATTACATTCCGAACATAATCAAGTTCTTCAAGTTGCCATTAGAGGTGACTTAAAAGAACTATTTCTAACGATGTTATCTTCAGGATACTGTTCATCAATGGTATTTGGGAAGTAATCGTGTCATTAACTCTATTAATTTATTGCTATCTATTTTATTATTGTAGCCTTAAATTACTTTTTTTGGACCAAGGAAAGAAGACTAAGAACAGCAACAGACTAAGTTAAAAAAAATTTCACAACCTTAAATCAATAGAGTTAATCTTTTCAGATTGCTAAAAGTTACTTTTTCATGAGTATGCGTTCTCGAGCACTATTGATGCTAGCAAACCGAGGGAAAAAGATGTCATGTTTTACTTTTGCGGCAATGGTGGTGGTTGACGAGGACAGTGTTGTACATAAATGCCAGTGGGGATACGACAGAAGTGATGGTTATGGTAAAAGAAATGGTAACACTAAGGTGTTGGGGTATAGGTGTAGGATTGGTGGACAATTAAGTTCGTAATTCTAATTGGACAAATGGTGAATTTGATTAACTAATAAGTCAAATTTAGAACATTGAGAAAGCTTCACGTTTTGTAAAACACACCCCACAACTAGGAACTCTTTAAGTTTTTGCTAGAAGACGTTTCTCTTGAATCATGTTTTGGTACCCATGAAAAGTAATAAAAAACTTTTGTTTGGCCGAGAGTTACTTTCTAGGTTTAACCAATTTGTATTCCAAATTGTGGTCAGAACAATTTCTAAACAATAACTTTGTAGCCCATGTATATATAACTACAATAAAAATTAAAAGGTAGAGTTTTATTCTTTTGAACTAGATATATAAAAAATAAGAATCCTATTTGTTTTGGTATTCTTTTATTTTCTACTCTATTAACTCTTTACTATAATTTATTATTAAAAATTCGTAGGTATAATTTATGCAATATTTTAAAACTTTATAAAACTAAGAAACTAATTATACACCTTTTAAAACTCTACCTAATCAATATACTTATACTTTAGGCCTTAATTTTGATTATTAAAACCTCAAAAGTACTTTAAAATAATAATATAAAATTTCAAAATTTTAAAATACGAAAATCATACACTACTTACTAATTCTTTAGTATGATCATTGGCCCGACTTTTTTATTTAACTCTTTACTATAATTTATTATTAAAAATTTGAAAGTATAATTTTATGCAATATTTTTAAACTTTATAAAACTAATAAATTATTATTCACCTTCTAAAACTCTACCTACTTCAACTTTGGATGTGGTAGTTCCTTAACTTAGTTAGTCTCTTTATTTAGAGTTCAAGATTCAAGAATTCAATTTGTTTTGGTATTCTTTTCTTTTCTACTCTATTTAACTCTTTACTATAATTTATTATTAAAAATTCGTAGGTATAATTTATGCAATATTTTCAAACTTTATAAAACTAAAAAACTAATTGTACACCTTCTAAAACTCTACCTAATCAGTATACTGATACATTAGGCCTTAATTTTGATTATTAAAACCTCAAAAGTACTTTAAAATAATAATATAAAATTTCAAAAATACAAAATACGAAAATCATACCCTAATTACTAATTCTTTAGTTTGATAACTGGCCCGACTTTTCTATTTTGACTCTTTACTATAATTTATTATTAAAAATTTGTAAGTATAATTTATACAATTTTTTTAAACTTTATAAAACTAAGAAACTTGTATTCACCTTCTAAAACTCTACCTACTTCAACTTTGGATGTGGTAGTTCCTTAACGTAGTTGGTCTCTGTATTTAGAGTCCAAGATTTAAGAATCCTATTTATTTTTGTATTCTTTTTTTTTCTACTCCATTTAACTCTTTACTTTAATTTATTATTAAAAAAAATTCGTAGGTATAATTTATGCAATATTTTTAAACTTTATTAAACCAAGAAACTATATATAAACCTTCTAAAACTCTACCTAATCAGTATACTTATATATTAGGCCTTAATTTTGATTATTAAAATCTCAAAAGTACTTTAAAATAATAATATAAAATCTCAAAAATGTAAAATATGAAAATTATACCCTACTTACTAATGCTTTAGTATGATCATTGGCTCAAATTTTGCAAATCTTATAAAATTAAAAAAATCAAATCTACTTCTTTTAAAGCTCAAAAAGTCTTCATTTTGGACTACTAACTTCTTAAAAACACTTAAAATAAATAAAATAAAATCTTGCAAATGTAAACAACAAAAATCATGTATGAAATTAATGATTAATCTTTACAAATTAAAAGGTAAGTTTTTCATAGCGTATATTTTTGTTTTTACCTCAATCTTTTACTTATGCAAAATATCATCCTATTTGTTTTGGTATTTTTTTTAAAGAAATCTTATTTCTCCAAAAGCTTTATTGCAACTTTTGTCTTTTTGCACTAATTTTCTTAAAATCTAAGATGTTATGCACAATATGAACAAAATATTTAGAACAAATTATATTGGATCTCCAAGAAAAATTAAAATCGATTGAAGAATAATTTGTGACAAGTTGAGAATAAGTTTGCAGAATAAAAGAGACGAAAAGATAAATTAGTTATAAGAATCTTTTACCCTTCATAAACAACTACAAAAAAAAAAAAGAAGCCCGGGTGGCCCTAAGGTGGTAATGGTATAACCGAAATGTCAGTGCTAGATGTGAAAGTGTGTAGGTGGTAATATATGCAATTATGCGAGTGATCAGTCACGCTAATTACGATAGTGATAATTGTTGTGGTAGAATTGGAGTGTTGGTAGTGAGATTTGGATTATGTAGTGACAGCATGTGACTGTAGTGGTCTTGACGTGTAGTTGCTGATGCTTGTGGTGGTGATAGTCATAACTAAACGGTGGTAGTGCAAGAGGTGATGATTGTTGTTAGAGTTGTTGTAGTGGTAGCACTAAGGTGTTTCGAGGTAATATTAATTTACATTACAATACTGATTGATAAGTTATGATCTAAACTGGAATGAACAAGTGATGAACTTAAAAAAGTTGACGATAGAAACATGAAAATGCACTGACGAGCAAAAGTTATGATATGGTGAAGATAACTGCATTTGTAGTGTCAATGATAGCGCTAATTAAGGTATTTAGAAGTACTGTTAGTGTAGTATTCATAGACGGGCCAAGAATGATAAGCGATGAACTAAAATAAAATCATAATGACTTTAGGTTAGTTCTACTAGCAACATGAAAGCGCATAAATTATATTCAGGACTAGAAGAAGTAATTTGTTTTCTCTAAAATGACTTCTATCTTTCGATTTTGATTTTGGTCCCACATTTTGATTCCTTAAAGTTTCGTTAATTAGGCAAGATGATATTTTTGTGGTTAATCACTTTCTAACCCATGACTACACTAATATAATATTCTAATGATATTTTCATTAAGTCATGTTAGCAATACTTTAAATTTTATATATAGATAGAAACACTTTCAATACTATTTTTCTTTTTCGTTATGCACGGGACAAATAATATACACAAAGAGTTTCTCATGAAGAAAGAAGGTGAGTGAATTTGACATTTATGCTTATAGGAAGACTGAGGTTCATATACATCATCAGTAAATAAGTTATAACACTCTTTACTAGATTAAACTCACAATAAATCGAAAGTGATGGTACAAATAATTAATTTTTTTAATCATATTAGTTTCGGATATATCATTGATACATACTAATGATTATATCTAAAAAGCTCCAAACATTAAACTAAAAAGTTTAAATTCAGTTAAATAGTAGTACAAGATTGTTGTCATATGTCGTCGCGAAACGTTAATGAAAAGGCATCCTAAGTCTATAAGACTTTTAATTGTAAATTTCACATTTTATTAAACTCACAATAAACCAAAAGTGATGCTATAAATAACTGACTTTTTTTTAATCATATTGGTTCCGGGTATATCATTGATATATACTAACAATTATATTTACAAATCTCCAACTATTAAAGTAAAAAGTTTAAATTCAATTAAATAATAGTACGAGATTGTTGTCATATGTCGTCGCGAACGTTAATGAAAAAACATCCTAAGTCTATAAGACTTTTAATTGTAACGTTCACATCTTATTTGTGAGTAAAAACTGATCATATTAAATCATGCATTCTACATTTGTTACTAAGGTATGCTTTTATAATGCTAATTTTTCAAAAGTTCGATTCGAAGGCAATCTTCTATATAGTAAATTTTATTTCCTTTAATTCAAGTAATAACAATTATAAACAATTTATAAAAACACATTATAAAAAATACTTTTAGAAAGTTAGAAAAATTAATAGTTGTAAAATATCTATATAAATAAATATTAGATAATATTTGAAAAATTAAAGACGCCATGTGCATTGCACGGGTCCCTTAGCTAGTATAATTGAAAAAATAATCCTAAACGTTCTGACACTCTAACTAATTAATTGACTAACTTATTAGGATTTAATTTTATGTATTGAATCTTCAAGACCACTTTCCAATATGAAAATAAAAATTCATATATCTAAAGAACGAAAATAATATTATTATGTTGAATGAGGTCCTCTATATAAGCGAAGCAAGACCTTCTTTAGGCGACACGTCATCACAGAAATAACTTCTTTACTTGACACATCATCACTTTATATTTTCAATGTGAAATATAATTATAACCCTTATAAGAGTTGCTAAAAGACTTAAATACTATCATGTATAGGGTTCTTATTTCTTGATAAGTTAATTCCTATATTAGTAAGCTTATATAATTAAAAAAATAATTTTAAACGTTCTGAAACTCTACTAATTACTGGACTAACTTATTAGGATTTAATTTTGTGTATTGAATCCTCAAAACCACTCTCCAATATTAATATAAAAATTCATATATATAGAAAACGAAAATAATATTATTATCTTGAAATAGGCTCCTTTATTTTTTGACAAGTTAATTTTCACATCAATAAGCTTTATATATCTGAAAACACAATTTTAAATATTCTGAAACTCTAACTAGTTTTATAAGTGTCACTAAAGGTCTGAAATCATATCTTGGATGAGGCCTTTATTCCTTCGTAAGTTAATTTCTATATTAGTAAATCTTATATGATTGAAAAAGTAATTCTAAATGTTCAGAAACTTTAACTAATTAATGGCTTAATTTATTCAAACTTAATTTTAAGTATAGTATCCTCAAAATCACTCTTCAATATGAATATAAAAATTTATATTTCTTTAAAATGAAAATAATATTATCTTGAATGGGGTCCTTATTTATTAATAAGTTAATTTTTATATTAATTAGTAAGCCTTATATAGTTGAAAAACTAATTCTAAACATTCTGAGTCTCTAACTATACAGTTAATTTAAATTTATCATGATTGATTAAATGTATATGTATTGACACATAACATAATCATTCAAAAAATCATCTATGTAACATATAAAATTAATAATCAAATTATAGCACAAATTTTTGCTTTGATGAGACAGCAAGATAAAAAAAAAAGTGGCTATGTAAGCATAAATGAGATTTTGAAAAGAAATCGCATATGTATTAAAAAAGAAAAGTTTGCAATTAAATCAAATTATTCTTAATTACTATATTTGACAACATTTCAAAACTTTATGATGCAAAAATATGAAATTTCATCAAATTATGTTTTCAATGTGAAATAAAATTATAAGTATTATAAGTGTCTCTAAAGGTCTCAAATATTATCTTGAATAGGATCTTTATTTCTTGATAAGTTAGTTTTCATATCAATAAGTTTTATATAATTGAAAAACTAATTTTGAGCTTCATGAAACTTTAACTAATTAATGAACTAATATATTATGACTTAACTTTAAATATTATGTATAGCTTTTAGCATCTTTTGGTAAAATAAAAAAATTAACTGTATTTTATGGGTGTGACCGCACTATCAACAAATAACTATGTAATTATTATTAATTAAAATTGCAGTAATGATAAAACTTATTCATAAATCTGTTAGTTGAAAAGGATTTAAAGCTATATAGTAAACAGGTTAGTGTCTCTAAACGCATACAAATTTTATTGATTTTAAGTTTCTTTATTTTTGCAAAAATTATATGAAATCTATATTAGGAAAGCATATATAATGTAAAAATTAATTTTAAAACTCTAAATGTACTAATTTATTAGGATTTAATTTTGACAATCATGACCTTAAAACTAACTTTCTCATACAATAGTAAAAAATCATGTATCTAGAAAAACAAAAAACGACATATGAGATTTAGTAGAAAAAATTATATCGTAGTTACTTTAAGTTTATTATATATCAATTTACACAAAACATAATCATTGCAGTTTGCACACCATTATCTACATAATGTTTAAATCAATAATCAATTTATAGGATAATTTTTTATTTTGATATGACCACATGATCAACAAGTGGCAATATCACATATATGAAAATTTGAAAATAAATCACATGTGCATTAGAAATAATAAAATAATTCTTAATTGCTTTATTTTGGGAACATTTAAAACCATTATGATGCAAAAATAAATCCGTCTAATTCTACAAAACTAATGATTTACCAATTCGTTTTTATATAGAGCCCTTACGATCAATAAATAGGCTTTTCAGTAATACTTAATTAAATTTTCATTAAAAATAAGATTACTTAGTAAAGTTTAGACAACTTATAAGTATTAAAACTTAATCCTGATTATGATGGAATTGATTACAAGTATGACTGGTGACTATTGTGCAAGTTCAAGAGCAAATAGTTTATTAACGCTCGCTTTATAATAGTAGTCTAATATAATGATATTTTTTATATATAAATGTTAGATTATGTTGTGCTAAAACAAGTGTAGTTCATGAGAAAATATTATTGGATTCATTTAGGCCACGTTTGACACTCTTTTTTTGCCTCTTTTTTTCAGTTTTAAAAATTGAAAAAAAAAGAGTGTTTGGTAATCTTTTTTTTTTTCAATTAAAAAAACAAGTTTTTAAACTGAAGAGTAAAAAAAAAACTACAAAAACTGATTTTTTTTTTTACTTTTGGTTTTTTTTTTAGACCACCACCACCACCCTCCCACCACCGGCAGCCACAGCCGGAGACTGCAGGCAGCCACAGCCGGAGACTGCCGGCAGCCACCTCCGATCGCCGGCGACCACCGCCGGAAACTGCCGGCAGCCACCACCGGCCGCCGGCTACCACCTCCGGATACTGCCAGCAGCCACCACCGGCCGCCGGCGACCATCGGCAGCCACCTCCGGCCGCCGGTAGCCACCTCCGGCCGCCGGCAGCCACCGGCGACCGCCGCCAGAGACTGCAGGTAGCCACCTCCGGCTGCCAGCGACCGCCGCTGGAGACTGTCGGCAGCCGGCCACCACCGCCGGTGACTGCCGGCAGCCACCTTCGGCCGTCGGCCACCACCACCACCACCGTCGACCACCACTACACCCACCACCGCAAATCACAAAAAAAAAAGTCAAAATAAAAAGGGTTACCAAACACAAAAAAAAAAAACCTCAAAAAAAAAGGGTTATCAAACACCCACATGTTTTTATATATAAAAAAATTAAGCTGCTCTTTAAAAACTGAAAACCAAAAAAAAAAATTTGTCATATGAACCCTTAGTAGATATAGAAACTATAATTTGGCAACAAATAATAGTCATAAAAGATGTAAAAAAAATATTTCAATAATCCAAAATAAGGGCATGTCATGTTCATCGATTGAATTTCTTATTACTAGGCATCTTACAAGAATTAAAGAAATATATATACATAAAATATTAGATATTATGTGGTCATTCTGTTAAATCTATTTTTGTAAAAAGTAATAACTTATTTAAAAACGATAAGGTACATACATAAGCCTGTTAAATTTGAGATCTAACTTTATTCTTTCTAAATTTTTACTTAATCGTTACAATAATCTCAGGAACATATATATGTAACACCTTAAAGACCCTCTGAAGTTAAAGAATTAAATCGGTATGTAACATTTACAATTTAAAAGGGATACTTGATAGCGTCATTATATTTTAATTTAAATTACAATCGTATTCGTTATTTAACTCTATATGGCACCAGCATGTCAAGTGATCATCTGCTTTAAGTGCTAAGTCAATATTCATTTGAAATACTACTTGACAACTTCAAACAAAAGCTCAAAGATGACAAGTATCCAGCAACTCCATTGTGTCGCTATCTATTATTTGTCTTTCAACTTACAGTATAACAAAATTACTGGTAAACACATATGTATATAAAAATATCTCATAATCGCAAACAGTCTAATAAAAAAATAATCCTATTTAATAATCGAAAGTTATGAGCAATGTAAGTGAATTCATCTTTTCATATTTTACTTAAATTAGTCGTGATTAATTTAGATACAAAGATTATTCTTCATAACCAAATAAGATATTTTTTATACTGTTGATTTTTTTTTATTATCTATGTGGTATACATTAATACACTTTTTAAAATATTCTAATTTAAAAAAAAAAAACAAACTCGAGTTTGGCTCGAGTTGCTGGGCTAGTAATGATAATGGCGTAACCTTGATTGTTATCATAGTATAGTATTACTCATGACAAGTTCAACCGTAAAATCTCCCTCATATCATGTCTTATTCTTATGACATGCACTAACATAGAACCAATGAAGCACGCAGTGACGGTAAATGGAGATTCATTCCTTTGACCCGTGTCTATAAGAGTAACAATAAGTCTCCTTCAGAGTGTCGGAAATTGCATTAGTCAAGAAAATTTTATCTTATATAATTTTTCACGTGAAGTTATATCTTCCCCTATAGTAATTAACTATTTTGAGACAAATGAGTTAAATATACTACTTTGTTATGGTCCTTATCCATTTGGAGAATGCTTCTTGGTTAGGCTTTACTCATCTACTTATAACACATAAATATTTGAAAGGTAACAATATTAAAATAAATTGTTATACGATTATTTAGATGAAGGTACAACTTGTGAATATAACAATGCATTCAATATCCTTAGCTGGTTACTATTATAAACAAGTTAATTATGACATAGGGTAAGTAATTAATGTGATTATGATTGCGATAATAATAATAATGTATTAAGGAAAGTTCAACAAAAGAATTAGGTACAGTTCAATTAATAGGTTATAATTCAATGTACCTAAAAAAATTAATAAGAGGATTAGATAAAGTTCAATTTCAAATCTCCAATTTAAGTAAGACTTTTAAGGGAGACTTCCGGATGAAAAGATGTGATTTTGGCCTAAAACAAGAACTAAACTCGTCATTTACACATTTATACTGATATTGATCATATATATTGATTACTATTATTGTTATATTGATGATTTATATTGATGTTAATATTGAATGAATCTGTACACTTAATAAAACATTATTTTAGTATGATACAATCAATATCCTTACCTGGTCATTATTATGATCTAATGATAAAAGTGATCAATTAGTATGATTATGACTGTGATAGTAATAGGTTATAATATAGTGTATGTAGAAAATTTAAATAAAAAATAGATAGAATTTAATTGAAAGGTTGTAATACAATGTACGTCTTTTTTGAATTGATCTAATGCAATTAGTTAAACGTTATTTTATTCAACCACCTTAGTTGGTCGTTATTATGATTATGATATAATAATAAAATTTAATCAATTTGTGTGACTATAAGTGTTATAATAATAAGTTATAATATTCTCTAGGAAAGTTGAACAAAAAATTTTAACAGAGTTTTATTTGAAATGCCCAAATGAAAAGTTGAGTACAATTAATAGGTTATAACAAAATGTACCAAGAAAAATCAAATAAGACAATTGGATAAATTTTAATTTAAAATGTCCAATTTAAGTAAGACTAGGAAGGTTCATAATGAAAAGATGATATTTGGCTCTATCCTCACATGGTAAGAGATGCACTTGGAAGTGCATTTGTATCCACAATCACCGTACAAAACTTAAAAGTGTTAACAGCTATGAGTTATATACGACATGCTTGTATACATGTGCTCAAATCTCTATTCACGTAAAAGTAAAAATTGTCTATAGAACTTTCGCTTTAATGAAACGTGTATAGTTGCCGCTAACAATGAATGGAGAGACCAAGTGGTTTATAGCATGGCTAGGATTACTCTTATTATGATCGGTGCAGACCCGATACATATTCAATGTGGGCTATATTCAGTCAAATAAATATGCAAAGTTGGCATATCACGCATTCGGGTTAAAAATTCTTTAATGCATCCAACTATGTTATTCTTAAATTCTCCACTGAAGTTACTTTACTCTCGTTAAATGGTTACAGTGCTTTATCATTCCGTGCTGATACACCTTACAAGTTTTATTAGCTAAGTGTAATATTAGTGGCATATCTTTCCATTTCTAATTTTTATTGCATTAATGATACATATATAAAAGCACATCTTGTCTGATATTAAATGGCTATTTTTTTTATTTACTTGAAATGCCCTTTTTAAAATTGAAGTTTTCATAAAAGGTCAAGGCTGATTGGGAGTGCTTTTGACTTATAACTTGTTTTTTTTTTTTTTTTTATAAAATATCCTTTTTGGATTAAATTGTTACTAAAGCATAAGGGTGTTTTTGACTTTATAGGATATCAAGCTTCTTTTCTTACAAACACGTATTCTCGAATGTATGCTTTTACCGTCTGCCCCACCTTGTAAAGATGATCTAAAAGGGTTAAATGACTAAAAAAAAATTCCTTCAAAATACCCACTTTAGATTTAATAGGTTTGCAAAACCTAAGGGAGCTTTTGACTTTAAAAGAATGAGGCTAGGTTACAACAATTTTTTTGCTAAATTATACATTTTGTTGCTAGTGAAGTTAAAAGTTCACTAATTATCTTTTAGTGACAAAAGAGTATGAGTTTTACCAAACTGAGTATGGATCTAGCCACACTGTTTTAATATGATCCCTACGGGGTTAAATGACTAAATATTTTTTTAAAAACATTACTCTCTAGAAATACCCTTTTAAAACTCGTGCCCTTTTCTAAGTTAGAGTTTATTCTAAATTAAGGGTGTTTTTGACTTTCAACATAATATTAAGCCTCTTTCTCTAAAATACCTTATTTGGATTTAAGGAAATTATAAAATTAAAGGGAGTATTTTCACTTTCTTTTGTGAAAATGTCCTCTTTGATTATTGCAGACCCAATACCTTATGTTATGTCGGATATTCAGTTTTCACCAAAAACGAAGATATCGATAAACTTTTATGAAGAAATTTAAGCTTGGCTTCTGATATCTGCCATGCTCTAATCAGATAATGAACGTAGCTCAATCTATTTTCACTGCAATTACATCGTTTCAAGCGTAGAGAAAACTGAAAGTGAGACGATATATCTTGATTAAGGAAGACATGAAGAGCTGTATTGGATAGCGAATGGTAGTATTTCTGTCTACTGGACTGCTAAGAAGAAAATGACTGGCATAATTCATTCTCAAGATCTCTTCTGGGCAATATTTGCTTTTGGGAGGTAATGTTAAGCTTTCATAACAAAAGAAGAATTCCCTGCAAAAACAATGGAGGGGCACGTCCCTCCAAGTAAAACAGAACTCTCCATGCAGCTAACCTTGATAGAGAAACAATAGAGGAACTATACCAGCCTGTAATTAGAACATGATGAAGCTGAATGTTGGGACTTCAATCCCATTTCGTTAAGAAATTCTCAGGACAAGTTCATGGGTATAATCATATTTCCTACGGGCATCATGTTAGCACGCTCACTGTGGTGTTGCAACAGCTTTGACTACGTAATTTAATCATGTTAATTCCCTAGTTCGCTTTTGCTAGGATATTTATGCAAATGGACCACATCTATTTACAAACCATCGAAGAAAAATCACATCGACGATTTAGTTTGTAGAGAATCTGCCAATAATGAACTATAAGAATTTACACTCTGGGGAAAAGGCGGTGTCAACTTCACACGTAGTCACCCAAGTGAGGAAGGATTCCCCTTTAGCAAACAACTTTCTATCTCTATTCAGTTTGAATCAACTATAGTAAAACACCAGTATGTATGTTTACATTGTTACACATATATGAAAAGTACGATAATGTAACTTAGATTAGCTAAAATGTTTCAAAATTTCCAGCACTTGTACGGGAACCGTGAAGCTTCCCTAGAAAATGGCATCGGGAAAATGCAAGTAGCCAGACAGTTTTAGTGGCCGACTCCAGGACTAGGGACAGACTGCAAAACTCGATCGAGATGGGCAAGGTGGAGAGTAAAAAGCCTTTCGTTGATCACCAGTTCATGGCCTTCACCACTAGGAGCAGAAGGTGGGGTAGAGCCTTCAGGAAGGACACTTGGTGCCAAAGTGTCCTCCTGAGAAGACACCGTCATCTTCTCCGTGCTCAAGAGCTTCCTTGCCTCTGCAGACGATGCATAAGATATTGCAAGGAAACATAAAACAAGCACAAGCGTGCTTAGCCGAGCCATTTATGTCAGATACAGAGGAAACGGAGAGGCTTGCAAGCTGTGTTGAAACAAAGAGCACAAAGGTAGTAAACTTGGGTTGCAAGAGCTGTTGGGCAGTGGAATGCTTTTATAGCTACTCCTAAGAGGGGGGCTGGGGAGTGAGGGAGCATGAGGGGTCAGGTTGTTTGGCTGAGTCAAAGTGTTTATAATTGAAGGAAGGAATATTGTGCTTGTGTTGTACTTTGTACAAGTGTGCTTCGAAATGCCTCATGGAAGTTGAGTAGGTCAATATGAACTAAGCCACCGGCCCATGTTTCTTGGTAGTTTCTTATACTTCCTTCACCCCCTCAGCTCCAATAATTTTGGTATGTGATTCATTGAACTTGGGGTGACTGTGACAGACATTGGTCTACAGTAAAAAGAGGGTATATATCATTGTAAGTCATTTCTACTAGAGTACACGCAAAGTTGGAGACCAATACTATGCCTTGGTGATATATTACCTTCTGCATTTCTATCACTAAGTGAGGTCGAGGGCACAGAATCCATGGTGCAACCCAGTTTACTCTGCCATGGAAACAGGGAGGCTAAGAAAAGAGTGGCCCATAGAAGAGTTTCCCCTTCAAACAGTTAGATGGGGGTGGGGGTGATGGCAACAACAATTGGTTGGCAGAAGAAAAGGTATTGTTGAGAGTTGACATAGGCCTAAATCAAATCATAGAAAAAGGGCACATTTTTATTCCCACGAGATTCAGGGAGAGAAGACAAAGAAAGCGGACAAAAGTAGGCAAGGATAAGTCAAACATTACAATATAGCTAATGATGTATTAAGTTTCATGCTTAAAACTAATCACTTCAGCCAGAGGAAACTATCAAAGTCTACAGAGCTCTTTGACGTTTTCGTATCTGTTTTACAGAGATCAAAGCGAGCAAAAGCTGGCAAAACGTAGTGGCATCTGCTCATTTGAATTCCGACAGTGCGAGCAAGAGCGAGAGCGCTCTTTACGAGCCCTTTTGGGCCGGAAGTAGCCATACCGCTTCCCGAAATCTCAAAAGCTCAACTTTCTTTCCTGTGCCAATAGATTATGAGTTGCATTCTCAGCTTTAGCCAAAAGGCCAAATAGATACAACAAGTTCGGCTTAAATTATTTTTGGAATTCGGTTAGTTGTGTGTAACACATTATTTAATAAGGACTGCAGAACTGAGATTTTTAGCCCCCACGAAAGGGCATCCTTCGCACTTAGGTTGACTTCATCAGGTTCAAAATTATTTGGATTTATAGGCAGGGGAATCTTTTCAGTGACAATGTGACGGCAATCTAGCAGTCAATTTTATTGTTTAGTAATGCTAGTTGAATTTGTGGAAAACGCGAGTCAACAGGTTCTTGCCGGCCGGCGTGCAGAGGCTGCAGTCCAGGTAACTCAGACATTCGACTTGATCCATATTTTGCTATGTAATCTCAATTGATGTCACAAATTACACTTGGGCCAAGTATCCAATTTGACAATTCCTAACATTGTTTTTGTCTGGCTTAAGTACAGTCAAAGAACTCCGCAATAAGAGAAAGGAAGAATATCAATAAACCCAGTCTACTGGTAGGATATCAACAGCCCTACTGAAGTGCTTAAAGCTAGAGCAATAAGGTGACTGCACCTGCTGTCTTCTTTTATGTGTAGAACCTTTCACTATTCTTGATGTTCATCAAAACACCTAAGGTCAGATAGCCAAAGTAGGATAGGAAAGAGAACACTGTATTATCAAGATCACCGATTCATTGCCAATAACTGATACAAATATGCTAAACACACCGATAATATGAGTTATCAAAATGCAAAATTGTGGTCGCAGATGTCCCACTGTAGATTAGTCCAAAGATGTGAATTGATGTCCCCTATGTACTTCATACAATGTCACATCTACATCTCATTTATGAACTAGATCACAAAGTTTATTGGCCTATATCTTCAGTATACTAATCAGATAGTAGCGATGAGGCACGTCAGAGTTCTTTTGCCTGCAAAGTTGAGGATATACATCTTCTGAAAATCTTTACGCCACGAAACAACTGGGACAGCTGAGAAAGGTGGAAGCAATTTCTCATCGTTATTGTTTAGCTTATGATTGTGGTCAGCTGCATGCAGAAATGAGCTCCCATCAGATATAAACATCTTAAATGGTTGAAGCTGGGGCTTCAATCTGTAGTCCATGGAACTTCTGAAGAAAGTGGCTGGAAATGATGATTGATTGACAGGAGGAAGTGGTAGATCTGATGTTCGAGGAGGAGGGTTTGGCATTAGAGTGACAAAGTTCATGCCGACATAAAACGCTGAAGCCTCCAATAACATTGATGAACTTGAGAAGTCCTTTACAAAGGAAACTCTAATTGCCATTTAGTGCAACTTCACCTCAATTTTCAACAACTTCAACACCTGAGTTAAAGCCTCAAAATCAAAACCTTTATAAACAGTGCAAGCTCTTTTTTCACACTGATTCCTATACGCAGTTATGCTAAAAGCGTTGGACTTACATGTCTAAGTTACCAACATGATGACAAAATTTTCCACAACCAAATTTATCAGGAACCATCATTTTGTTCCATTATTAGAGCATCAACAAACTCGCATGGCTTTGGCAGCTTATCTTTGTCCGATACCATTGAGACCACCATCCTCCATGTATCTATGTCAATACAATTTCCACCTGCCAAGCTATCTAAAACGGTCCATAACAACGATGTCTCCCCTTCTCGCAACAAACCAGCGACATAATTATTTATGCTTACAGCACGAGGTACATAACCTTTAAATAGCATCTCATCCAAAATTAGTGCAGCTTCTTTGAACTGCATCCCATCAGAAAGGCCGTCGAGAAGTGTCCTGTAACTTACAACATCAGGAGCACATCTCCGTCTCGGCATATCCTCAAATAAGTCATTTGCTTCTCTCAACTTCCCCTCCCTACAAAGTGCCCCAATAATCACATTGTAACTAATGACATCTGGCTTACACTCACTAACCTCCATCTCATTCAAAACACCAAATGCTGAATCAAAATCCTTCTCATTACATAACCCAAATATAATCGCATTATAAGTTATTGTATTGGGTTTGCACCCATTCCTTTTCATTTCCTCCAACATACTGGAAACCTCTCCTCTTCGACCAACCTTAAAAAGTGCACTAATCAAAGTAGAATAAACCGCCGAGTCCATTTCCACTTTACTCTCCAACATCTCCTCCTTAAGCTTCAAAGCTAAGTCGACCTCATTCACCCTACAAAGCCCCTTGATCAACGACACATAAATAAATCCATCTGGTTTCACACGATAAACCCTCACCATATCATCTTTCAATCTACAAGCTTCCTCCAACATGGAATTCGCACAAAGCCCATTAACCAAAGTCCCGAACGTCACCCCATTCGGCTCAATCCCCTTAATAAGCATCTCATCAAACATTTTCCGTGCATAGCCCACATCCCCACACAAACAGCACGCATTAATCATTACATTGTAAGTACAAGCATCTGGGCACGCATAATTTTCAAGGTCGAGAAAAAACTCTTTCAGTTTCTCAAATTCTTTGCATATTAAAAGCGCGTTCAACATGGTATTGAAAGATTTTACCGTTCTTCGGCAACGAAACGTAGGTATTCGATGAAATGTCTGGAGGGCATTGTCGGGCAAGCGAGCACGGGCGTAGTACGTAATGACGTTACAAAAGATGATCTCTTTTGGTGCGATGTGGGTTTCTTGTTTGAGGTGGTGGAGGACTGTTTCCATTTCGTCGAACAGTTTGGCGCGGCCGAGTTTGGTGAGGATGACATCGTAGGATTTGGGGGAGTGTTGGAAGGGTTTAGGGCTTGGGTCTGGGGGGTTGGGGTTTAGGAAGAGTTGTAGGGCGAGCTTGGGGTCTTGCTGGAGACGGAGGAGAGAGGCGAGTTTGTAGGCTGAGACTTTCTTCAGTTTCTCCATTCTTCTTTCAGGCGGTTTGGTGCAGTTTGTATTTCCTCAAAGAAGGGCGCCAAAGCGTGACGGCGAGCGAGGAATAACTGAGGGAGCGTTAGGTGTGACCGGTGAGCATTCCGACAGTCGGAACCGATTTAACTAAAAAAAATTGAACCAATCAATCCGTCTATTTTTAAATTAATCTAAAAATCAATCGGTTTAATTTTTTTCTTTTCCAAACCGAATATTCAGTTTGGTCGATTCGGTCTGAATTGTTTTGAAACAGTATAAACCGAACCAACTATGTATAATAATAATATAACATATCTATATTTTTACCTAATCATGGTTATTTTTTACTAACCCTAGTTATTTAACCACTCATATAAAATAGAATAAATTCTAAATTTCTTAACTTAACACACATTTTTCATTCGTCGCCTACATCTCACTAAGTGTTAATAATTATGATAAAAAAAATTCAGTTTTTTTTAGAGCTTATTAGTATGTATAAGTTATTAATTTTTGGGCCTAAACTTGTTCAAATTGAATTTGGCCCAAACCGATTAAACCGCAAAAACAAAACCGTTCAATAATGGTTCGGATTTTTTTTTTCAAACCGAGGTTTGTCGATTAGGTTTGGTATTCAGTCTCCAAACCGAACCAACCGAAACGTGCTCACCCCTATATGTGAGAGTTCCATTTTGGTAAAAAGTAATCGGTGGTCTGACATTAATGGCTCCGACCATCTACCATTGTGGGGATATATTGGTATTGGACTACCAAAATGGACAACGGTTTCAATCTCTTCACACCCATTGACGTGCATTTCGCTCACCGATGTTTTGGCGTGATCGCACCCATTAACTTGCATTTAGCTCAGCGCTTCAATCTCTTTGTAACTAACAAATAAAGATAACAGTATGGTCTCCAATTAGTATGCATTCCAAGAATATGATTTTTCACAAATATCGAATAATAATATTAATAATGTCAAGCCAACCGACAAATTCTTACAACGTATCCGAATTCAGTAAATTATATAATTGCAATGTCCAGTAGCAATTTGCATGAGAGCGCATTAACTTGGATTGTTGCTCAAATACCTCATCTATGTTGAAGTTCAAGTGGCAAACACCAGACATTTGGAGAAAATATTCGTTACAAAACGCGTGTTACAACCAATGGGAGGGAATTTGACTAGTTTGAAGAGTTGAGTTTTCACAACCCTCTAAGCTATTCTATCAATTGTTACAATCATTGTATGGTTGTTTATACCGAATTGGTTGATTCTTGTGGTTGTTTTCGGAAGAAAAGAGCTAAGGTGTAAGGATGGCGAGGAAGCTAGCTAATGTCTTGTTTGGTTTTCATCCTAGTAAAGGTGAAAAGAAAAAAGTTATTGTCTTCTTCGATTTATCTGACGTGTCGCGGTTAAACATTGGTGCTATTTACTTCTCTTATTAGGATCCATCAGGTTTTGGTGTCACATATCTTATCTAGCCTATTTGGGTCACAGTTGACCCCACATTGGCAACCCGCTTGGGCAACCAGATGTAAGCTTTCGAGATTTGATTCAACATCTGTAACAACTCGTATCAACAGGGCCACCACTAAAAATTGCATTTGTGAAAGTACTAGTTAACACAAATTACTAGTTTATTAGCAGAGTCTTACGAGGTTAATCTAAAACTTTCTTAAAAGATACGGGACATCACAATCTATGGACGATTGCTTCAGTTGGATGTATGCTAGGTGATATAATGCTTCAAATGATGTTGGGTCCACAGATAAATCGATGTGAGACCTTGTTGCGTGGACGTCGAGTATCTCTAATAGAGTCGACTAAATGGCTGTTGTGGTTTTGAAATGATCCAGTGAGTAATCTTACTCGACAAGGCAATGAGATAGAGCTCATTATTTCAACTCAAGAAGTGATGGTACCACGGTTTTTACATTGTTAGTAACAAGTATTGAGTAGGTGCGTTGTACGTGAATGTGGTCGAGAGTAATTTTTGAGATGATATCATTAGTTTTTTTAAGATTAAAATATTTATAATTCAATCATGTTCTTCATTCTTTTGTGACTTTTTCAAAAGATATGTATATTTGATATTCGCAATTGTAATCAGTTCAATGTTTGAAAGTCTTCTTTTAGGCTTTTGGGTTGAAAAAATATCTGGTTGTAATGATTAAAAGAAAAGTAAATGGAGAAAGTAAAAGAATGAACGTATGTCTTTGTTTTTGTAATCTATTATGTTGGTCTGCAGTATAAACTTATGATTTGTAATTTTAAAGATCAAGTACTTCGCATTTCATCAATATAAAATGCACAAAATCTATAGATTGTTTGCGAGTTTTTTTAAGGAGAGAAAGGGAAGGAATAGAAAGGAAAATGACTACTGTCCTCATTTTCTCTAGTTTGTAAGTTTTTTTAAAGAGAGAAAAGAAGAGAAATGGGAGGAAAGTTTGGGCTTATTTTTGTCTCTAAATCTTTCCTCCCAAAATTTGGGAAGAAACGGAGAGAAAGAAAACTCTCATAAGTAACATTTTAATAATGCATATGACATTAGTATGATATGTAAGGCATATGACATTAATCAGCTATATAAGGCATATGACATTAGTATGATATGTAAGGCATATTTTTGTCTCTATTTCTAAGTTTTACTTGGTAACATTAATCAGCTATATAAGGCATATGACATTAGTATGATATGTATTTTGTATGATTTATCGACAACTAAATTGTTTTCCTAACAAATTTTTTTTTTTAGGATCATACATTTATAATCTTTGTTAGAATCATCCGTAATCGGGTGTATTTTCTTTTCTACTTTACTCACAAATAAGAGAAAATAGTAATACTTTCTTTTCTTCCTTAAATTCACAAACAAGAGGAAGGATAATTGTCTTCCCTTCTTTTCTTTTCTTTTCTCTTCCCTTCTCTTCCTTTTTTTCTCTCATCTCAAAACTCGCAAACAGGCTACTAGTCTTCAACTGCAATAACCAATCAAATTTTCAGTGCAAATTGGCGCCATGTTTAAGTCTTACCTTTTTTCAAATTTTTGATGCATATTTAACCCTTTTTTTGTTTTTCCAATAGTGTTTGTTTCTTAATTGTTTTTTCACGTTTTGTAGGGGCTGTACGTTTACACTTTTCGTTTTGTATATTTGTATTGCGTTTTCGTTTTCAATTTTTTGGATCCAATCACAAATTATAAGCTGTGTACTTTTATAATTTTCACCACTTTTTTTGTGTCTACTTTTTTTAGTTATTTTTGTATGTTTACCATTTTCATTCCCTTTTTCATTACTGTTACTACTATTTTTCCAGTATTACCCTTACCACCATTTTTGCTTACTGGAGTCCCATCCCATTCTTTTTCCCGACAGGATGATTTCACACGCAGATAGAGTAAAAGCAAGACACGTACACAGATGGGTGACCACATAAATAAGGAATTCAAAGATGGTGGTTACAGAAGTAAAAAATTCATCCATTTCAAAGATGAGCCCAGATAGAGAGAAAGGATATAACAGAACATCCAGAAAGAATTAAAGCAAAAGACACATAAACAAAGATAATGGGGGGTGATTACTGTGGGGCCGTAAACGGGATCTACGTCAATGAACATCTCGACATCGACAGAGGACCAGGGAGGGAGACGCCCCTCTCAAACGGTGAACCTGGTGTAGTTGTCCAAGAACGCAAACCTGTTCGCTTGAAGGAAGAGATCCTATTTCAACTCCAAAATGCTAGATGCAAATTTGCCAAGGAGGACGATGTGATTGCCGACGCCTTTTGCGACAATCTCGTCGTGGATTCCGGCAAGACCTTGACGGTCACCGCCATCAACAATTTTATTTCCTCCATCTCCGACGAGACCTTGACAGGCAGCTTGAAGGGACGGGGTAAGACGGAGTTTTCAGATCTAGGCAATGGATCTGAAAATTAGAGAGAAATTGAAGAGAGAGAAATGGTCTACCTTTCCTCTGTAACGATGGACAAAGATGCACAGAGGAGAAGGGTAAACAGTGGTGTGGATGACTTTCTCTCTGACATGAATTCAATTTTGTCGGAAAGAACGGAAAAATGTGAAAACACCTTAGAGGTGTTTTCCTTTTTTTCGTTACTATTTAGATTTTGTATCCAAAACGAATATTCAAAATGATAAAAGTACAAAAAAAAAGAGCATATTTTTGTCATCATTGCAAAATTAGAGTACAGAAAAAGATAAACGTACAGCCCCTTCGTTTCTTTATTTTTGCTTTTCAGTTTTTCAATAAGTTAATTGTTAACCCAAAAATTCAATGTTCCTTTCGTTTCAACTATATTGAAAAGATAGTAATAAAGGGATTTCTTTGTTTTGTTTTTCTTTCTCATCACACTTTTTATTTTTCAGTGTTAAGAATAGATTCATTACCCAGTGTTCATTTAATTTCAACCAAATTTAAAGGGAAGTAATAAAGAGATGGTAAGAGTGTTATTGACGTAATTAACGGATGCTATAATCGTCCAAAAATAAATTATAACTTTCGTACTTTTATAGATAGTATAGATTGGAGTTACTTGTTAGCTTCAGTTTTTTTTGTGCTTTGATAGGCCTAGGAATTTCATGCACAATCACTTTATAAAGATTATTTTAGTTTCCTCAGAGACTTTGCATTAATTTCCGAATATCGTAATAATCTTGATTGCAATAATATGCTTAATGGTTTCCAATTGTAATAAAACAACCGTATTACTTACAATAATGAAGTAAAAGATTTCCAAATTCATAAAAATCTATATATATAATAAGCAAAATGAGAAATACATTGATAACTTCTTTACGCGACACATCATTACTTCTTTATAGAGTCCTTATTTTAAATTTAATTAACTTCTACATTAGTAAGTTTTAATCTATTTTAAAAGTAATTCTAATCATTCTAAAACTCTAGTTACCTAATCAATATACTAATTTTATTAAGACTTGGATTTTCTATAAGCCACATATAATTCGAAACTAATTTTAATCATTCTAAAACTCAATCTAATCAATATACTAACATATAAAGACTTAATATTGACTATTGTATCCTTAAAATCACTGTCTAATATAACTATAAAAACTCATATATATAAAAAACGAAATAATACTTTCGATAAAACTCTAGCTACCTAATCAATATACTAATTTTATTAAGACTTGGATTTTCTACCAGCCATATATAATTCGAAACCAATTCTAATCATTCTAAAATTCAATCTAATCAATATACTAACTTATTAGAACTTAATATTGATTATTGTATCCTTAAAATCACTCTAATATGACTATAAAAACTCATATATATAAAAAATGAAATAATACTTTTGATATAGAAAAATTAATGTTACAATTGAGATTAAACAACTTACGAGACTTAGAACCAAAAATGATCTAACAATTGATTTAAATTTTGATAGGATTCTTATTTTTAATTTGATTAATTTTGCAAGAATATTAAGTTAATTCTAAACATTTTAGTGCTCAACCTAATCAATATACTAACTTATTATGACTTTATTTTGGCTATTATATTTTTAAAATCACTTTTTAATGTGAATATAAAAATTTATGTATCTAAAAAACAAACATAACATATTAGATTCAGAAAGAAAAATAGATGACGTTCTAATAGATTGTTATTCATATACATAGCGATATACATAGTATATATAAGATAGTCAACATTTTTAAATATGATCTCACGACTACCAAACTGGTTATATCCCATATATAAGGATTTACTAAACATATCAAATATGAAATTTTAAAAAAAATAATGAGAAAATATATAACCTTCAAAATGAATTTGTTTTAAGTCATTCTACAAAATGTATCGTAATCGACTATAGACTAATGATTTATATTTATTAGGATCGTAATAACCAATAAAAATGAATTATTTTTGTAGTTAAGTTTACATGAGTAACAAAAGCAATGAGTAGATATTAGACTAATTGTAAGTTTTTGAACTTAATTTTGACTATAATAGAGTCGATTATAACTATGCGTGGTCATTGCTGTGTGCATGCAATAACAAGTATATGAACTAATCTCCACCCTATAATTATTAGCTTAATGTAAGAATATGTGCAAAAGTTTACTAGCTCATTGTAGTCAATAAGAATAACCAGAAAGTTTTTATTGTAGTCAATATTATATACCAAAAAAGCTCTCTAATATGAAATAATCACTAATAAAACGAAAATACTTAAGAAATTTAATAAGAAAAATTAGGTACTATTTAAAATTCATATTTAAGTTTTATAACCTTATAGGGCTATAGACAAATTACTGTTTCAACAGATCCTTAATTTTATTATTTGTTAACATTTTAAAAAACAGTTAATCTATTATAATAGCCTAAATTATATGAAAACCAAAACCTGCATATATGAAAGGGGGGAAAAACCACATATGAGATTTATAATAAAAGAATAAATTATTAAATAACTCTTAAAAATAACAGGTAATATTAAAATCTTATAACGCTTGGAAATAAATCTAAGAAAGTGTTTCTTATAATGTACTTTGACATAAAAAAAGACAATAGCGGAATTTTGTTTATCCTTTAGCTGAGAATAATGGTGTAAAGCGTAGACAAACAGACGGGAATGAAGATTGATAGATGCTATCATAAATCTAGCATTATTAATTTACAAAGGTTCTACACAATATAGTAGATTAAACATTAATTGAATTAAATAAACTTTGTTCAGAAGAAAAATTAAACCAATTTTTTTTTATGGTGTGCTTATTTTACTACTAATTCAGTCTTAAGTATTTTAAAGTTCTAAATCAGTAATATACCAACATATTAAGACTTTATTTCACTTAGGTGCGTTAAAAAAACTTTATAGATTAAAAAGGAACTCTCTCTCTCTCTCTCTCTCTCTCGATAAATAGGGCGTGTTTGTGTGTTTCAATATACTAATCTATTAAGACTTAATAGTCATATTAAGTTCTAATATTATTCCCATAAAATTAATTAAGTTTAAAAATAAGGACCTTATCAAATTTAAATCAATTATTAGATCATTATTTTGTTTTACAATATCAAAACTTATTTATATTTTTTTCATCTATGGATTTTTATTATCATCTTAGAGTAAGTTTTTTAGAGATATAATTGTCAAAATTGAGTTTTGATAGATTAATATATTGATTAAGAAGAGTTTTAGATTATTCAAAAGTAGATTTTAAATTATATAAGGCTTATTAATATATAAATAAACTAATCTAGAGATAAGGACCACATCCAAGATAGTATTGACGTTTAGTGGTACTTTGTGTTTGACATATAGTGTTTGTAACTTTATTTCACATTGAATGCACAATATGATGATAAGCGATGATATATAGCACAAATAAGTTATTGTAGAATTTCAATGTAAAGTTATGTATAAAACAAAACAAAACAAAGTTAGCGTGGTTAATTCAGATTTCAACTAGATTGTCAATCTTGATAAATTCAAAGATGAATCCAATTTGATAAATATGTTGGTTAAAAATTTTGGTCAATGATTTTCTTACTACGAGGTTTTGCGCTATCCTATTTAGTCGCTTTAGTTAAACATAGAAATATTATAATATGCAAATCCCATATATAACTTATGTTGTGATGTATGTAGTAAAACTTAGATTAAAAATCATATTATATTTGAAGATAAGTATTATTTAGTAATCTGACTTAGTAAGCATACTTCTTATATACTTTGTTAAATTTTGTTTAAATTTTTTAACAATTTGCTTACTACGACGTTTTGAGCTATCCTATTTAGTTATGTTGGTTAAACTTTTTAAATTTTATACAATTATTTCATACAATAACTACAGTAGATTCCATTTTGCGTTTGAAAATGCCATCTCATCCTTATTTAATTAGTCGTATTAATTAACTTTTATTAATCACATGCTATAAAAAGAATATATGGACCAAAATTTTCTCTATCAAAATTAAACTAAAACGTAGTTAAAGTTATGGGTACATCATTAAAATGTACAAATTATAAAAAAACAAAAAAAACGAAAAACTTCTTAGCAATAGCAAACTGATCTTAATACGTTCTTCACATTCTTTTATCAGTGGAATTTACTTTTTTCCTTTTTGTCTACTAGATAAACTTCTACCTTTTTTCACCTATATAGTTACCAAATTAGAATTAACAAATATAAACAAGGACACTGCCTATTTATATTTCCCCACAAGGATTAATTAACTTTTTGAAAATAAAGTTTACCTCTCCAAAAATAAAAGTGACTATCTTTGATGAATAAATCATGAAAATATAAAATTGTAAAATAGATATTATTATACAATTCAAAATTACTAAAATAAATAATTTTTAATAAAACGGTCCTGTGCTTGTCACGGGTTTCTGAGCTAGTAACTCGTAAAATATCTCTTAACCAAACAAAAGCCGGTGTGGAAGTACAAGCATATAATGCAGATCACTGACCATGGGGCAAATCAAATTTCACTGTTATAAGAAAAACAAAAGGAATCAAAAAAATAAATAACAAAAAAGAAAGATGGGTGGGGAATCTAATTCAAGCTCTAACAGACAAGAAAAAAGTTTCTATTAGCGGCAGCTTTCAGTTTTTAAACAAGGGGAAGCAATGCTGCCAACGTACGTAAAAAGAAAGCAGATCTGTGGCTTTTGCAGGGAACCTTAGACTGAAAATTCCTTTTAGTCATGCAGAAATATGTCTGCTGTCCCAAGGGGTCGCTGTACCAATTCAAATAACCAGTCGACACTAACCGTTGAATCCTCCATTAAAATGAGGACACCACAGCTAGACCGCTGACATCCTTTCTTTTTCAGCTGCTGAGATCTGTCTCAGTTGAACCTGGTCAGACAATATGCCCTTTGAATTGAAGCAGATGTCTGCCTGAGATCCTGCTGGTGTTTGCGAAGGTATATCACACATGGAGTTGTGCAAATAATTCTTCCACAAAAACAACTTTCAATTCTTGCCACTGTTATTCATTTTTTGTTTGCCCCAATTCAGATAGCAGGGGAATAAGGAAACCGGGCGATGATGGGCTTAGACGTTCTCTTAACCGCCAGAACTAATTTTACTGCTCGCCGCTGCTGTTGTTTTTAGGTGCTAATAACAAAAGTTATTTATTTTTTTGATTATTAGGGAGAAGCTTAGACTGACACTCGATCGACTTATCTACGGATTAAAACTTAGCCATAGCAAAAATATGTAAAGATGTGCAACTTGGGGACATGTGTTTTGGTTGGTCAATGCAGATCGTCCAAACAGTATCCTCTATCCAAAGAAGAAAACAAAACCAGACATTGGTTATTATTCTATTACATAACCAAAATGGAAAGAAGCAATGCACATATATCTATTCATCAACAGGTACATGGAAATACACATAAATTGTTAAATAAACTGCACATCCCTGTGGCCTTTTTGACTCTGTAACAGCTGGGATGCAGTTTCCATACACAAACGAACATGACCGTATATGGGGATTGTGTATTTGTATCCCAAGATATGACACTTCTCAATGAAGTATACGAAGCAATGAAGACAACGTTTCCCCTCAAGAACACAAAAAAACCTGCAAAAGATGACGGCATCAAACGTAGAAATCTTACTCATCCGAGGGTTAAAGTTGAATTCAAACTATATGCAAAGATTGAAACTTTTTAACTTTGGAGACGGTATGCAAAGTTCATACATTGAAACAAGCACTGCAGTACTTTTTGAACCAACTGCGGGACTTGCTAATGCTCTTCAGCTTTGTGAGCACATCATCTATGGAGAATATGGTACTGCTCGGCGAGCTCAAGTACGCTCTTCGGGAGATTGGGGGAGACCATAGCTCGCTCTGCTCGTAATCGAAGCCGAACTCTGAAGCGTCAAAGTATTTGCCCAGAAGTCTCTCGGATAACGATTTTTCGACCATCTGAACGTATGGACTGCCCGGAGAGGAAGTTTCTGGGAAGGATGCAGGTGATGAACTTTCAGATGTGGCCATGTTTGCTTATATAACAGGAAATGTTATATGAAGATGACAAGGTTGTTGATGAGATTCTACGATGAATTTTGGAGGTGGGAACACGCAATCATGGAGAGGAAGCGAGGGTTATGATTAGAGAAACTCATGGCAGGGCTTCTTTGCATATCAGTACAACATGGTTTAAAAAGGAAGCATGAGTACTTACTTATAGCGCGAGATACTACGATTACACTTGGTCACCATTTTCTATTTTTTTTCTTCATTTTTTTTTGTCATAATTTATAAATCCAATTTGCAGAACTGACAAATTCAAGTACAATGCACCCGCTCTTTGTAAATACATTACTAGAGTTCACTCCACTTAATTTTACTGACAAACGTGTGACAAACGGTATCCAAACAAGGTGTATTTCATTAAAGCCTGATATAGTCAATTGTATATCTAATTATTGATTAGTAGAGTTTTAGAAGACGTAGAATACTAAACACCAACTCTTTCATAAATTCATTGCTGGAGTTCACTCTCTTATTTTTACTTGCAATGAGTAGAATGCGGTACCCAAACAAGTTAGAGAGTTTTTCGGATTTTATAATATTTCATAAAATCTTGTTATGTTAATACATGTTTCCCGGTAATCAGTAAAGACATCCTGTTTATGCTGTTATTATACCATTAAACACATGTTTCTCGGTAATAAAAAAGGACATCTTGTTTATACCATTGGAAAGATGAAGATGGAAGCAACGAAAATGAGAGTCATTGTGCTATTAAAATATGTTTACAATCAAATAGAGCTCGCAGTCTTGACTAAAAGTGAAGCTAATGTAGAATGTGAAGACAGATGTCTGCACACAAATTTGATATCATAAACTGACTTGCTAGAGATTATCCATCCAAAGAGTTCGCTTGCTTTCGGTCCACAAATAATTGTCTTCTTGGACTTTACATACAATGTTAACTATCAAACACTAACTAATATCACATAAGTATTTTGGAAAATAAAATACTTGTCCTTTTCAAATTATTTGAACATTCCACAATTGAAAAGACACATAGCGACGGAAATAACATCCGAAAAAATAACACAAGCAAAAGGAGTGCCCCTCTGTTATGCAATGGACCCAAAAAAAAAATAAAAAATGGGGAAAACGAAAAAGACAAGATTGGGCCTTTTGGGCTCCGTTTCGTGCTCAGTTTCAAGATTGGGGCCCAAATCCAGCCCATTGCATATTTGCCCCCTCAATTTTTCACAAACAAAATAAGCCCCTCCCGCTCTTTCCCAATCTTCTCCCCCAAATCCCCTCACTCTGCAGTCTGCACTCTCACACACACACTCCCCCAAATTAGGTCAGCCAAGAAGCATGAGGGAAGAAGAGATAGAGAAGCTGAGGGGCGTGATTCGGGACTGCGTGAGCAAGCACCTGTACTCGTCGGCGATCTTCTTCGCCGACAAGGTGGCGGCCGTGACGGGGGAGCCGGCGGACGTGTACATGCAGGCGCAGGCGCTGTACCTGGGCCGCCACCACCGCCGCGCCTTCCACCTCCTCAACGCCTCCCAGATCGTCCTCCGCGACCTCCGCTTCCGCTACCTCGCCGCCAAGTGCCTCGTGCGTCTCCTCTCTCTTCCTTGCTACGCTCTTTCTCAACACTCTGCTCCCTTCTCCTTGGATTTTCCGCCTTTAACCTTTCGCAAGTTCCCAGTAGAAGATCTTGCTGCTATGTAAACGTTGAATTTACTAGTTGTTTTTATCCTCAGCTTGACTTGCCAAAAGATAATTCCTCGGCTTCATTCGATTTTCTCCCTTCACTCATTTCGTTTTAACGTATCTTGACTTGCAAGTGATGTTGGTCTAATTTACAGTTATTTTTGAGTTTAATCTAATGTCCACATGTACCAAAATTCAGTGGAATGCAGGGATCACTTATTCAATTTCTGATTGCTATAATGCTATCAGAGTTCAATTAAATGTTTCTATGTAGTACTATCTATCCTAGGAATTTGTAAAAAGAAAAATCTAAAGGAACGGAAGGTGTAATATGATAGAGTTGTCGGTTTGCTTGCCCTAAGTGAAACTGCATCTGCTTAGTTGTTACTCCCTGCAATTTATCATGGTTTGCCCCCTTTTTGGTTCTACGGGAATTCTAGAGCAGAATTTGAATACTTCGACATTGACTTTCCTTATTTGTTTTAGCTTGTAATGAATACTTCATTGATTTGTCATTACTGTCTGAGTTTAGTTGATTTTTAGATGCTCGAAGTTTATCCTAGAAACTTGAGGAAAGTCAAATGGGACTAAAATTACGAGATGAGAGAGTATTTGAGGGCTAATTCATTATAATGCTGGATAATCCAGTTTGTTATGTAGGTTTTATCGAATATTAACGTGATGCCTGTTAACGACGGTTGGCAAGTCTTATGACAGCCAATTAGCATTGTGTTTGAGCTCTTCAAATCACTTATAAAATGCAAAACCTGTTGCTTGACATGTTTTGCACTTTTAAACAAAAGCACCTAAAGAGGTAAGGTGCTTTCGCACAAACGCAATTTTCTGTGTTTCTCCTTGATCATTGTACAAGAACCTCTTAACACAGTTAACCTAATCACTTTGGTTGCTCCCCAATTGTCTCTTTAGTGAGGTACTATTTCCATTCTTACTAGGGTCAGAGGACACATGGCTGTTTATTCCCTAGCATGTGCAAAGAAAAAAACTAGTGCTCGTCGCTTGATTTGATTCTGTACAATGCTTGATGATTAAATTTTAAACCGTGCAATACTTCATCTTGCGTATTTTGGAGACAGCTTCGTGTATTGCTGTTGGTTTCTCGCAACTATGGATTCTTACACAGTGCATTTTTTTGTCAGTATTTCACCAGTTTTGGTGAGCCGTATCTGTCAAAACTCCCCCAACGATGGAAAGGATAGAACTTGTTTTATAGTTATTCAAATGATCCCTTTTTCCGGATCTCGTTAAGTTTTAACCCCCACCAAAACTGTCAACACTGTAATTTTCGTGATTCTTTAACTTTTCAGTGTAAATGGGCTCGTTGCTTGATTTGATTCTGTATTATGCTGTATTATAAGCTTGCCATATTTCATATTGCACATTTTGGAGACTGCTCCGTATGTATTGCTGTTGGTTTCTGACTTTTTCGTGTAAATTTAGAGTGGCAGTAGGAATATGGACTGCACATAAAAATGAGCCACGATGAGGCAGTCTTTCAGTGGCCTTACAAAGTTCATCTGTTGCATGCATGTTCTGTTTCTGACTCATGATACTTATATCTTATGATAACATTGAATCTTCAAAGATTACTATCACCAAAATGTTGCAATTTATGATTGCATCTAAGACTTTTCTTTGTGTATGTGCTTGAGGGGAAGCTTGCAATCATCACATGTATGCCTGTCAGAATTTCAGTAGTCATACAGAGTTCTACACTTTTTCATGTATGTTGTTGAGGGGGACTCAAATAGCTAAGCATGTCTTGGGATGCTAAAGTGGATGAACGCGGGAATGCTATATTGCAGTGTTCACCCAAATGGTGTAATAGCATAAAGTAATTATTATACTCCTAAAATGAAAATTATAGACTTTTTAAGTTGCATCTTAAATTTCCAAAAGGTTCCGGATTGAGCAGAAGTTTGGGGTGGTAAATGTGTGTGTTACACACACACATATATCTATATGTATGTATGTATATACATACATACATAAATACATACATGCATGCATTTATATAAATGCTATATAAACTTAGAACTCAATCAACAGTAGTTGGCTACATTGGTAAACGATTAGTTAAATGGTACAAGTGATGCTTGACAGAAAGTTATTTCCTCTTCTTTCTCGCCACAATATCCTCTTTCATTTAAGCTTCGCTGTTCCTAAGTCATGCTACTCTTTTATTTGCAAAAGCATCTGTCTGTCCCCATTGGGATAGGAAAGTTGGTTATAAGCTAGAAGGAAAGAAAGAGTGCCTCCTCCTACTATATATGCACATATATATAGGTATTTAAAAATAGAATTGATACCCCAGTTGCAGGATACTCGAATTCTGGAGATGCTCCCGCCTTGGAACCTCGCTCCTGAGTCTCACACCTGCTCCTACCAAAAAGCACACTATACTTCTACGCTCCCACTTTGAAACCTCGTGCGCGCTCCTGCTTCCGTCCACACTTTATGCAACTAAGATTCATACACCCACACAAACACAGACACACCCACTGACATCTGTATTGGATTCGCTCTTTGGTATAATGGCTTATCACCTGTATATGAATATCTGTGTTTCATGCTTTGTCGCTCTTAACTGAGCAAAAGAGTTGTGGTTCTATATTGCTGCATACTTGTGTTTTGCTTATTTACTTTTACATGGTGAGATGTATATGTCTAATATCAATCTATTTGATCAGGAAGAACTGAAGGAGTGGGATCAATGTCTATTAATGCTTGAGGATGCTAAAGTGGATGAACATGGGAATGTTAGTGACACAAAGGCTTGCAATACTATGTACTTGGATAAAGAAGGCGAAGATCGTGATATGAATGTAACTCGTCTCTCTTTTATTTTAAACTTCAGTTTACAGATATGACTTATGCCGCACTGCGACTTTTCTGCTGCGAGGTGCTACATCTATTCATCAGTAGCACATGGTAGCATTTAGCCACTTTCTTAAAGATATTTTAGGCAAAAACATGAAGACAAGTTAGAAATGGATTGCATGGAGGTTAGAGAGGAGGGATGCTAAGCCCAAATGGATTGCATAGAGATTTCTTCTGTTGGTTACGTACAGAAGAAATCTCCCTTTGCTTCCTGAGTTCCTGCTAAAAAGTATAAGGAAAAAATTGTAGCATCTAATGCGGATCCCATTAAATCCTTTACCAGGAACATTGTATATTTTTAACATCTGATAACTTAAAGCCAAGTGGCATTGGTCAAACACTCAACCCTTCTGGGAGTTAGTGGTTTCCTTGCTTTGTGATATGGCTTTATTCCTTAATGGTCCTCATTATGGGCCATCTTTACTACGGGATAAACATGGACGGAGTGGAATAGAGCCTAAAAATTAGCAGAGGTTATATATCCGCTCTGAACGTTCTTCATAGGTTCTACATGTTCCATATTCTGAAGGATGTAACGAATCCCTCCCTTGTCGCCATGGCCCTTGATAGATGTCTCCTTGAAATTCAAATAAGGGAGCAATAAAGAAAATCCTTTTGTCCATTGTTGGTTGTTAAGGTTGTGTTGTGCAATATGACACTTAAACTGTGCAGTCATTATAGTTACTCACTATGAAGCACCGGTGCGGCAGTTTGGGGGAAGCATCGGCACCAGATGCGCGTTGGGTGCGGGTGTGGGTGCGTGTGCCGAAACTTTTTTTTTTCAATTTATTTTTTGGATCTTGGGTGCGGCTCGGATACGCACCCAGGGATTTTTGGCAGAGAGTAGAAGAAGAAAGAAAGAGAAGGAGGAGAAGAGAAGAAGGAGAACAAGAAAGGAGGAGGAGGAGAAGAGAAGAAACAACCTGCGCCGGAGCGGCAAGGGTCTTCTGGCGATCGGCGACGGTCTTCCGGCGACCGGCGAGGGTCTTCTGGCGACAACGCCCCTCCTTGCCCAGATCTGAGTTGTGACGGCTATGTTATATAAACAGGGATAAACTTATAAGCTAGGGTTTTTCTGAAGTTTCTCTTTATTATGTTTGACTCCCCCACTTTGTTAACAATCTTTTAAAATGGCCCCAAACTTTTTAAAATATAATAGAACTTCTACAAACTTTGTCATAATTGATTATGCACTTTCAATATTTCTAAAGCAGCCCTCAAAATTAACAAAATACCTTATTGTTCGTCTAAAATAGCATTATTTTTCTTACATATAAATAATATATATTAATAAATTTTTGCCGTATCCCCGCCGCACCCGTATCCTATTTTTTGAAAAAATGACGTATCCGCGTATCCGCACCGGCACTGGCACCGGAATCTGTGCTTCTTAGGTTACTCATAATTCGTATCGAGTTTGGAGTGCTAAATGTAACTCTCTATCTTTTGACAGATAACATCGGCAATATGCTTCCTAAGAGGCAAGGCATATGAAGCTTTGGAAAATCGTGCCCAGGCCCGGCAATGGTTGGTGCACTCTAATTAAACAGTAAAGCGCATTTTTCAGGTCTTGATATGATTCTTAAAAATAAAATATGTTTGATCAGCTATAGTATTTGCCAATTTCAGTTCTTATCAAAGGGCACTTCTAGTATCTAATTAAAACCCTTGATATTGGTACTTGAATATTAGTCCATGATTATCTATTTTTTTTAAAATTGTAAAGAATGGTGTTTTCTCTCCCCACCCCCACCTCCTCTCTTTTATTGATTTTCTTTCACATACCGTTGATTCTGATTTATGTCATTCAGGAGCTCATATAGTATTTTTCCTGTTTTTTATGCTTTTAGGTACAAAGCTGCCATCAAAGCTGATCCTTTGTGTTATGAGGTATATATGGTTGTTTGCAGATAATAAAGGTTGTGATTTATTTTCATTATCATCATTACCATAAATATGTTTCTGTTAATATTCATTTAAAAAAAACTGAATTCCCGTTCACAGGCTAAGCACCCTTGTTTTTCTTCTGCAAATTGAGCATGTTCTAATTCAATAATCTAGATTCTTAATTGACAGTTTTAGTGCCCAGGAGTTCAGTACTGACTATTTTCTGTTGATAGTATGTTCAAGCAATATCCCTAGTCAGGATTTAGTTCGTCATCCTTAAAAGAAAAACTTATCTTTTACCTTTTATTCCCCCCCCCCCCCCCTTTTTTCTCTTTTTCCAGGCATTAGAATGTCTTCTCGAGAAGCACATGCTCACATCTGAAGAAGGTCAGAACTCGCTACTTAGTTCTCTTTTAACTCTTTACATCGATGGACAAACGCATGAGGCGCAAGTATTGTTCCCAAGGGCAATTTTTGAATAGACTCTTTGCAGATTCCAAGCAGCTACCATAAATTTGAATATTTCTATCTCATTTTTTTTTCCTGTTGCATTTAGAGAGAAGTCTACTTTCATCATTGCAATTTGGTCCTGAAGATGGTTGGCTCTCTTCGTTCTATTCGTGTTTGATAAAGAAGGTACTCATGTGCGACCGGAAAAGATTATGCTGTATTCAGAGGACTTGTGCTCTTCGAGTGTGTTATTCTTATGCTGTGGTCTAATATGTAGCAACGCAATTTTTTCTCAGTATGACAAAGAATCTATTGTAGAAGCCAAGTTTAGAGAATTAGAACAGGAAGATTCGAATATCAAACCTTCTGAGCAGTCTTTCGTATGCACCCTGAAAAACAACACTGATCTTTTGGCCTGCAAAGCTGAGTACTACCATCAGTGTGGTGAATATCAGAAATGCTTTGAGCTGACTTCTATGTAAGTTCATTACTGATTAGGGTTTCAAAAACGGGTATGCTATTAAGTTTTACTTGACATGACGTACTTGACTGGGCCTTTATTGTTTATTACCCACAATGCAAGGTAGATTGCTTGAAAAGGATCCTTTCCATCTGAAATGTATGTTAGTGCATTTAGCAGCTGCTATGGAGCTTGGACAGTCAAATGAGCTTTATCTTATGGCATGCAACTTAGTCAAGGATTATCCTCAAAAGTAAGACTGGATTTGCTATCTCTTTGTCCTATTTATCTGTAAGTCGACATGCAATTCAACTTACAGTAGCTTTAGATTCTGTTTTTGTACTTCTTTTCCTCTCAAACAGTATTTGTTAATTCTGGGGATACCTTCGTCGATTCTGGAGTTTACCTTTTGCACAAAATGGACATTGGCATTACAACATTTGGACGGAGTGATTGAACAGAAATTGCTGATTAAGAAAAGAAATGAATGGGATGTTGATACAGTTCTCTTTAGCTGCTGATGGCTGTAACTGTTTGGCCTTACTTTCTAGATTGTTTGATTTTTCTTCTTAGCTGCTGTTTTAGCTATCTGGGTAGCTAAGCTAAGCCCAATGACTTTAATTCGTAGGCAATTTTAATGCTTTCAAATATACTGCTGGTTGTTGCAGTCCAGTCAAGAACTTTTAGGAGGCAGTTTGACCTTCATGATAGTGCAGAATTTAGCACTTGTGCCGATTCTGGGTTACCCTAATACATTTTAAGCTTTTTTGAATGAAGCTATCAGAGGACTGAAGGGTCTGCTTATTGTGGTCAGCTTAAAGGTGTATTCTAGACTGCTTTAGCCTCATTTTCCATTATTTTAGGAAAAAGCCTCCAAACGATGTAATGGCTCGGTTGAAAAATATAATAAGGTCACAAGTTCAAAGGCAATTTCACTTTCTTTGTAGTTCTGGTCACACTTAGCACTATTTACATAACTTGAAATTACTTAGCCTTCTAGGCTTTATCAGTCAAGAAGAAATCTCTCTTCTGTTGTGTACTGCATCTGTGAAAATGCCTCTAAAAGTAAAGCTTCCAATGTTGGCCTTAAGTTGCTTAATATCTATATTCTTTTGCTTCCCTTCCCTCTACAGGGCTCTGTCATGGTTTGCTGTCGGTTGCTACTACTATTGCATCAAGAAGTATGATCAATCACGCCGCTATTTCAGGTAATAGGTTTCTTGGTAATTTGTATCTTGGAGTCCTCTATTTGGAAGTGATTTGTTAGTTGCCAGTTGCAATGTACTTACTCCTACTATAGCTTAGGACCTGAAATATTCTGCTTATTGGAGCGTAAGTGCGCAGTGGATTTTTCTTGATTCAAGTGTTTGATTGCCATTAAGGTAAATAAGATAATTGGTGGTTGCTAAACTTTGACGGTCGTAGTACTTCCAGTGTGCACTTTACTCTTATACACAGGTGAAAAGATCGTACTCTTGTGTTTTTAAGTCACATAATTAATAGATATTCTAGGTGACATAGTACTAGGGGCTTTCAGTTGAGAGAATCAAAAGACCTTTTTACTGGATGCTCTCAGGCTTGTCTGCCGGAGCCTGAGAAGGCTTTCAAAACTCAATAATTATTAGGGAGCACCTCTAGGTTAAACTGCGAATGGTGGCTATGACGTGTTGCATTGAAGTAGTGAGTATAGAAAAGAGTGAACGAGTATCAGCGGGTTGTGAAGTGTCGTTTTTGTTGTGTCAAGTAATATCACGTCTATTGCTTGTTTGTCAACAAATACAAATCTAACCGGAGGGCAAACTTCAATGAGGCGAGAGCTATTTGGCTCGGGCGCTTTAATATTATTCAAATAAATACCTCGTTACTCTATGATGATGCTGAAGTTACTGAAAAAGGTAACACTATCTCCAACTTATGCCATCTCATCTGATAAATGGGTTTATCTCTCTCTCTCTCTCTCTCTCTCTCCTCCATCTCTCTCCCTCTCTCTCTCTCTCTCTCTCTCTATCTCATCTATTCATTGATTTATATAGCCATCTATTTTAGTGAGACCTCACAGATAGTGGAACTTCCGGCAAACTTTATGCACTGGAACTTTTTTAGGCTGTATTATGTTCAATGTAAGGGGATACCTACTATGTTGCTACGCCATAGAAAAGTTTGTTATGGCGTGGCTATGAACGATGCAGTTTGGGACCTTCAGTTAAAGCATAAGTGGCAGTTTCTTAATTTCTTTAAATCATTAGTGGTACTTGTCATTTTGTGGCCAAAATGATTTTAAACCGCGTCGTTTTGGAGCCACGCCATTATAAGCATTTCTATGGCATATTTACATATTAGTATTTCACATGTAGGAGAGTTGGCCACGGTGCATTTTTGTTTCTAGCCTACCGCATTTAAATGGTGTTTGTCAAGCGTGAACATTAGTCTGAACAAGTTGGGCATTGATGGTCTTTCTCATGGGAATTGTTGTAAAAATTTTTGCTTATGGTCGTCTTTATGTAGATTTATGGGATCATAAAATACTGGTTACTTTATCTGACAGCAAGGCTACGAGTCTGGATGGCACATTCCCTCCAGCCTGGATAGGTTACGGGAATGCTTATGCTGCACAAGAAGAGGGTGACCAAGCAATGTCAGCTTATCGCACCGCAGCTCGTTTGTTTCCTGGGTAATTTGATATATTTTCTCTGGCAGGCTTACAGCCTTCTTGTTTATCACTTGATAATAATTTACGCGATGAGCATACAGTATTCACTTCAACAATGTCGCTCTTTCAGCTACCCTTTCTTAGGCGGCCCTCGGGCATTCGTTACCTGGCAAATTAATTATTGTTAACAGGTCTGTTTTGTGTAGGGCATGCCTTGCCTTGTGACACACAATGGCCCTTGATGGCAAAAAGGAAACCGTGTGTGGCACTCATCTTGCAGCTTGCAAGAAGAGTCCGCCAACCAATCTCAACCAGTATAGGCAACAGTGCATCAACATTGCATATAACAGTGCACAAAGAGTAAATTTCAATAAAAGGGCAAAACGGTCCCGAATATTCTTATTACTTCAATAGTATTATTACAGCTTACAAAAGGCTTTGTTTGCATCCACAGTGTGCAATCTAGCTAGACAGGCAAGCTAAAACAAAGCAAGGGACTCTCGGGTATGGGTGTCTGGCACAAGGCTACATGACCTCCCATATAGTACCAATAGGAGGAAAATACAAAGTGACAGTAGTAGACGTTCCTATGTGCGAGGAGTTATAGTGCCCCTTTTTAGAGAAATACAACTCGAAATGACTTGAAATTTTACAGGTAAACTTAAATATATACAGGGATGATCTTCACAAAAAATGAGCAAACACGCACGCTTGGATCTTCAAATCTTCATGGTTGGCTTATAGCGTGCACGGGCACTACAGTTGGGCGCGTGCGCTATGCTTGAAGGATGCATGGGCGCGGAGCTTGGCGAGTTTGCGAGTGCTATGTTGGGAGGGCGCATGGGCGCTGTTCTAGGCGGGCGTGGGTGCTGTGCTGGGCGGGCGCAGGGACGCTGTGCTAGGCGGGTGCAGGGGTGCTGTGCTTGTCATGGTTGGTGCCAAGGGGCAAACTGTGACACCTTGCCTTGTTTTGTGTAGGTCAAATAAGGAAGAGCTTGGAATTTGCTAGGCAAGGCAAGGCATGGCATGGTATTTTTGGTAAATATTTGAGCTGATTTTTTGACAGGCACTCCTGTATATGTAATTCGCTTCATTTGATGTTATAGTTCCCGTTACTAGTTATCCCTCCACATGCAAATTTTAATCATATCTACAACACCATAATTGTTTATGTCTTGAGACCGACCACATAACTGTTCTTTTAACATACATCTAATGCTTACCAAATCAACAGGAAGGTAGGGACATTAAACACTTATAAGATTGATCGGAGGCAAGGTGGTTCAAATTATTTGAATATTTCTGCTCTTTACGTTTTTCTTATATCAATAGGTTTTTGTGACCATTCAATGTCCTAGTATGCTTGCAACGTTTTTGTATTCAAAAGGTAATACCTTTCCTTCTTGGTGTTAATTTCTACTTTCAATGCTTGAGGTGCTAAAACTTGATTTCTTGGTGCCTGAATGTCACTCCATGGATAGGAGTAGGTGATCCCTTACCTGGGAAGGTGCCTTTTATTCTAGTTGAAATGCAGCTATACATTACTCCCTCCATCTAAAAAAATTGCTCCATTTTGACTTGGCACGCACATTAAGTATAAGTCGTATTGTGTGTTTCCCATTCTACCCCGAGAGGGAGGGAGGGAGGGATGGAAACACCTACAGAATCTTTCTTGATTTGGAAAGTGAGCAATTTTTTTGCGACAGGCGAAAAACAAAATATAATAAATTATTTTTGAGACGGAGGGATTACATCATACACTAACCGTGAAAAGTGGCTCTTTATGGCGTGCTTTTTAGGCTATACGTACTTGTAGTTCTCTTATTAGTTTTGAGTTATATTATTGTCTCCTATGGGTTGAGAATATTGATCCCTTATTTCAGGTGCCATTTGCCAACTCTATACATTGGGATGGAATACATGCGATCCCACAGTTTCAAACTTGCTGAGCAGGTGAGACATTACTACCTCAATGTTGGCATCCCTTCTGCACTCTGATTTTAATTGACATGTAAATTCATCTTTGGAAAAGGAAAGTTATTCGTCGAACATTGTTTATTAGTTTTGGGTGGGTTTTCTTGACATCCTTTTTGGTTTATTATGGACCCCTTCTGTTACTAGAAGCCAAACTGCCAAAATCCAAATATCCCTAATTCAGTGAAGGGTGCAAAAATAGTCAGAAGGACGTGGAGGTTGGGTTACCCATTTTTAGTCAAAAGAGTAGTTTTGGACATAATTGTTCTCACCAATACAGCTTTATGTTGACTTGGAAGTTATTCTGGAATCTTTGTCACTACTTGTTGTCAAGATACCTCTATCATCCTCCCCTCCCCCATTCTCAGTTTCTTAAGGAGTTCGAAAGTATAGAATCAGTACTCAGACTTCCAGCAAAATTATAACATATAAATGCATGTATTCTTACATATATATAGGGAGCTGATTAGTTTTTTATACTGGAGACTTAAGGATCTCCCTTGCGCATCTGTGGCTGCACACCAGTTTACACACCGGTTCAAAGGGTCCATCACTTTTAGAGGCGGATGGTCACCACTAGAAGTAGCAGAAGTTGTGAGGCCCTAAATGTGTTGGATAGGTGATCAGGACCTTCAAACGTATGGGTTTATATGGTTACACTAAGTAGCTGAAATCTATATGGAAAGCAGTGCCTAACTCTTTAAAATTCACTTTCTGTTACCAAAAAAGGTGCGGGTGCTAACTTAATACGTGCTGTGGGGAGGTTAGTTCTCATTTAGTGTATACACAACTTAAGATACACATAAATTTACCTTGATATACGGTTCTGTTCTTGTAAATTATATCTACTTCACTTTTAAAAATCCCGTCAGACACTTTTCCATCTTCAGTGTTCTAATTAGGTATTTTCTTCAGTTTTTCATGCAGGCAAAGACAATCTGTTCTACGGATCCGCTTGTCTATAATGAACTTGGTGTTGTTGCTTATCATATGAAGGAGTAAGAATCTAAAGCTGTAATAGTATATATGTAGCAGAAAAAGTTTGGTTGTATCTTCTTTTTTCGAGTTTTTCCAGATCATTTTAGTCAAAATTATTGACCAAAGTAGCCGCCCGATAGTTTCCCGACCTTTGTCTGTTAAAACGGAAACACATATAGCATGATGCAATTGCTGTCTGTTGGTAAAAGTTTGAGAAGTGCAGGAGTATGGACTACCTAGAGGGCATTAAGGTCTTGAAGATTATATTCTCAAAAAAGAGAGATATTTCACTGATTTTACGTGATGAAAACATATGTACATGTTTCTACTAGTATCTATGGGAATGACATTTGACTACTTTAACATAGTCAAAATAATTGTAAATAATGTTTACATCTATCTAGATAAACAATTATTAATTTACAATTTTGAATGAACTTTACGAAATTGCTCTCTTCAGGAGCTAATTTTGTGTTAGTTGACTGCAGCTTTTATTTAAGCTTCTTTATCAGATTACATGGCCTACTTACCTTGTATGAGTGATAACTATTATCCAATGCAAAGTCGCATAACTCGCATTAAATTATATACACAAGTAACATGCAGGGCTTGAGGCTATTTGGTTTATATAGTTTCTGAATTTTGCCTTAGTAGCTGTTGTTTTCTCTGACCTAGGAAGTCTGATAAGTCTGCAATGTACGGCACATGGTGCCCTTAATTGGTCTCATCTCCTTCACATGCATTAGCATATGTACGGTTCCAAACTTCAGTCTGAACAAAGCGTAGTTTATTGGATGTCAGTCAGGCCTGTCCCCCCCCCCCCCCGGCGCCCTAACCCGAAGACACACCAATCCCATATTTAGGCACAAATTGTCCCAGGTTTGTTGGTGCCATGCCAGGAATAGCAGCTGAACTACCTGGCACCCATGTGTTAAAGTCTCCTTAACTGTACTTTTCAGAAGGGACAGGGGGGAGGGCAGCTGCCCTGTACCTTAGATGCATGCTCGTACTTTACTTTTTGTACCTCTGTGCTGCCATTTGATAATGGTGTATAGTTGACAATGCTGGATATCATAGTAGTATCTCTATAAATATCATAACTATGTCTTTGAAGTAGGAGCTATATGTAGCTATTTTAAGAATGCATCTTCGTCAGTTTAATCTTCTTGTTAAAATAATTTCAGGTATAAGAAAGCTGTGTGGTGGTTTGAGAACACTTTAGCTCATGTTCCATCCTCTTTAAGTGAAATGTGGGAACCGACTGTGGTCAATCTTGCTCATGCACTTAGAAAACTGAAGTATGTCTATCTTGCGTCCCATCTAGTTTATTTGCTAACAGTTGTCTCTCAAGATTATACAATGGTATGCATTTTTCGATCATACAATCTGCTTTAAGTTTGCCGGGACACCTTGGCTGCAGGTCTACTAAGACCTCTGCACATGCTACTAAAATGTATGATATTACGAATGCCTTAATGGACCCATATTTTTGGTTTGATCTGTGCCTACCTAAGAAGCACGGATTCCGGTGCGGGTGCGGATACGATACGGGTGCGGATACGCGGATACGGCATTTTTGAAAATTTTAGGATACAGGTGCGGCTGGGATACGACAAATATTTTATATATATATTTTTATTATGTACAGTTAGTATTAAATTTCTAAGCAATTTGGATCTTAAAAAGTGCATAAAAAGACGGAGTGCAATTTAATTCAACCATTCAACAGTAGCACAATACCATCAAATACATAAAAACCACCACCAAATAGATCATATATATAATAAAAGTGGTAATATAGCATCAAAGTTTGCAAAATTGGTTTCAACATCCCTCAATTTTTAACCATTGAACCACTGCTTTAAGCCTTTAACACATGTTAAACAATAAACACTGTATAAATTGGTTCCAACTTTCAATTGACAATCCACATCCAAGTCACAAAAGGTAGCAAAGAGAGATTTGAAGACAGAAGAGAGGAAGAGGAGACTTATCTTTGGAGAAATGTTGCTGGAGGTGACTAGACGTCTTCTTGGGTGGTCGCCGGTGGTCGCCGGAGGTTGCGGGTGGTCGCCGGAGGTCGTCGGAGGTCGCGGGTGGTCGCTTGTTGTCGCGGCTGGTTGCGGGTGGTTGAGGGTAGTTGCGGGTGGTCGTCGGTGTCGTGGGTGGTCGTCGGTGTCGCAGGTGGTTGCGTCGCCGGTGGTCACGGTGGTTGCGAAGAGGCGCCGCTGGTCTCTCTCTCTCTCAGAATCTCCCAATTTGATCTGCCCGATTAGGTTAGTTTATATGTTTTACCCATGAGTTGGATCCGCACCCAATCCGTACCCAATCCGCACCCGAAATTCAGAAAATAAAAGGAAATAAAAGGAAAAAAGGGATCCGCACCCGACACGCACCCAACCCGCACCCGTCCCGCACCCGCACCCGACGCGTACCCGACCCCGGTACTTCCCCCTTTTGAAGCACCCGTGCTTCATAGGTGCCTACTATCAGGAGAAATAGAGCTGTAACTGTTCTGCCATGTATTTTGTTTTGATCTGTGCCTAGTATCAGAAAAAACAGACCTGTAAATGTTATGCCATATTAGCTTCGCAATGTCATGAACTGAATGCCGCTCCGTAAGGTTACAAATGTGCCAGATCATGACTTCATAAGTGAAGAATCTTAAACTCAGATGTAGGAAATGATGCTTTATTTTTTCCTTTTTTGAACCATAGGGTTAGAGTTGACCCTTGACAATAAGAACATGCAAACTGGATCAAGTTGGTCTAACTTAAACAATCAGCATAGCTCTCTTTAGATCCTTCCATAGATTGGTAACTTACTGTGAAACATCAGTAAGAGCCAATACGTACATGAAGCATTTGCTACTTTGTTTTGTAAAACATTACATATGCAGAGAAGAAACTTCAGTTCAGGTTAAAGGCCTGAGACTAAAAATCGAAAACAACCTCTTTGCATTGACAGAAGTCTCGTATACTGTTGCTCACTTAGACATCTATCCAAGTTAACCACTAACTTATCGAATGTGTAGGGTTTAGGGTTTGTTCAATCACTGAACTTCTGCTGTTATTCACTTGTGTCTTATAAAGGGCAAGTAAACTGCATAGATGGGTTGAAATTTTTATTTTGCTGTCCTTAAACATTTTGATAAGTATTTCGTTTTTCGTTGTATCAATATTGATTAATGCATCTTGATTCAGTAATTGAATCCCCCAACAATATGCTTTGCTTCCTGACCTAACAAATCTCCCAACTTTACATCAGGAGGTACCGTGAGGCCATTACATACTATGAAAAAGCACTAGCGTTGTCATCCAGAAGTTTAAGCACTTATGCAGGCCTTGCATACACTTACCATTTGCAGGTATTTTTCTCTCTGAGAGGTTAACAAGTTGATCACTGTTGTCTAATAGGACTTATTATTGTTATATTACTGATGAAAGGCATGCTTGCTCAACCATAGCTTTCCTCTCTTAGTTCTATATATTTTGTTATGCTTATAAGCGAAATAGTTTTCCCGCACGACATTCCTGTAACCTAAATGGATCATTTGTACTTTATTTTCCTTAGTTAGCTTCTTGATGGGCATTTGAAGACGTGCTTAAACAATGATGGTTTTTATATCCATGTCCATACGGTGCTTGCTCCCATGCACATGTATATACATAAAAAAAATTTATAATCAGTTTGGATACGTAAGAATATATATATATATATATATATATATATATATATATATATATATATATATATATATATATATATATATATATATATGGAGCTGATCTATTGCTCGCGCTGGCAAATGGGGTTGAGTTGCCAGCGCGATCTGCCTGTCCACGGGCGAGATGTGGATGGCCCAGATCTTGTCATCCGCTACATAATGTAGCGGACGGTACTGTTGACAATAATACCGTCCGCTACATTATGTAGTGGACGACGAAAAAAAAGAGCATAAAAAAAAAAATATATATGGGCCGTCCATAGATCGCTAGTGGACGGTATATATGGAGCTGATCCATTGCTCGCGCTGGCAACTTAGGTTAAGATGCCAGCTCCATATAAGTATTTGCTTATACATGAAGTGCATGCTAATTTATTAATCTCTCAGCCTACATAAAGATCCTAAATACACATTCAAGTTTCCATTCTCTTCCAGTTGTTAATCGTTTTAAGAAGAGGTGGGGGCATTCTACCCACATCAACTATATGGGGTTTTTGGGTCAACCCCCTTAGGTATTAATTGTAACAATTAGTTCCCTCAACTATCTAAAGTTAGACCCAAATTGAATTTTGATGCAAAATTAGAATCATACCCCAATCCCGTGAAGTCAATAAGTAGCATTGACCACAATTACGTTTTTGTAAGCTGCCAAAAGTTCCCTTCAGTAATGCAACCCTCCGCGCAGCTGTCTCCCTCCCGTGATACTTTGAGCACCACTACACATTAGGAGTCCACTTCAGCCCAAAGTTAGACAGTTCCATAACCATCCTTGGGTTGAAATTTAACTCCATTTGATTCTTAAATATGTTCAAATTTGGTGGTAACAAGGACTCTACCACCAGCTACTGGTTGAAAAGTTGCACGGGCTTAAGCCGTAAACTAAAACCCCCAAACTTCAGCACAAGCCAAGAACCAACTTCTAAACACTCATCAACACCATCCAACCAAATGAACAAAGTGCTAACTCATTAGATGTATAATAATCTGAATTCCAACTGTTTTATCCAAGAAACTCGCATCCAAGAATATAGCATTCCATAAGAACGTATGTTACTTCGTTCACAATTCATCTTCCTGCCTTTGATCTCTCAGTGGGTGTTTGTTGAGCTCCACATATTGAAGAATTGAGATGGTAGGACATGAGAGAAAGATGCTTAGGTGGAGCCATGGTGCTATGACAGTCACATTGAAGAGCGTGAATCATATAAACAAAGTAATGACAGGAATTTTTGCATGTTTCATGTGGTTTAAATACAAGGATATTTCTGTCTTTTACTTGGTCAATTATAATTACCCCTTTTCAGAATTTTCAAAGTAAAAATTGAGAAGGAACTTGGATTCCCTAGTCCATGTAGAAAAAAGAAATGCAGGAACATATTACCTTCGTCGTACTCCCTCCATCCCTAAATAAGTGATCGGTTTAATTTGGCGCACTTATCAAGGGGTTGTTCGTATTTTAAGTTTTCTGAATCTACCCTTTCTCCCTGTGATCTGATCCAAAGAAATAAAACTGTGTGTGTGATTTTGACGAACTAGTGGATCCAAAACATAGAGTTTAAGTGATTGTTATGGTATATGCTTGTATCTTTAGAACTTAAAGCAGACTATCATGATACAGATTACGTTGTTGCAGGGAAGATCATTGACGAGGTCATCATACACTGATATACTTTGCAGCGGTGATGATCATTGACGAGGTCTCTGCCAGCTGTCAATGCGCCTCAAATTTGGTTCATCCATGCCATGAGGCGATACAGAGTAAATATCCTCACCTAGGCCGCCTAGCAATATACCTCCATCTCCTAGTTGTTTGCCCAATCGACGTAGGCTTTGGATGTTGCAGAAGTGACAAGACGCCTCATTCTGCACCTCAATCACCCTTGATAACCATCATCGTTTTCGTCCTAAATTCTAGGCCCAAATTACTTGAAAATTTGTGAGAACCAAATCTGAAATCCTTAAACGTAGGACGCTGCTAGGAGGCCAACGTGCTGTGTCTGACATCTACCAGGACACTGAAACGCCTTGGACACCGACGGACACGGCTTCATGGTGTCCGAATATTTAAGTAATTAATTTTATTTCAGGACACATATGGATGGCCTGACAAGCCGAAGAGGCCAAGAACAAGAGGAAAAAGAGGAAAATGAAGAAAGAGCAATTTAGATCTTCAATGTGGAAATGAAGCAGATTGTAATTTTTGATTTCCACATACTTATCGCCTATCACTTTAAGCTCATTCTCTGGATCAATTTGATCTAAAAGTTGATTTTGGTCTTTGAACGACTGCACCTCTCCTCTTCTTCTTGTGGTCAATCCTATAAAGGAAAGGAGATCACTGACTTAGGAACGGAGGCACTATTATGAAACAAATGGTCTGGTTCATTAGAGGCCACTTAGGCCTAAGATAAATAAGGCCCTCTCCCTTCCTTTGGAACCTGGATGTAGGCGGGAATAGATCTAAGGTCTTTTGATACGACGGGCAGGTCCTTTGGCAGGAACAGATTTTTCTTTAAGATATATCACTGTGAAGCTGTAGTGTTTTAGTCCAATTGGATGAATTCCTTGCTTCCTCACTCTCCCCCTTATTTGGTTTTATTGTATCAATCAACGGCAGTCAAGGAATAAGTTGGTTTAAGTGATTGTGGGTCCTATTTGATGTCGAGTTAGTAACAAGGGTATATCCTGGAATTATGTTCGAGGTTCTTTTCTTAAAAAGGAATGTGATCACTTCTATAGGTCGATCCTAAAATGCAAAGGAGATCACTTATTTAGGGATAGAGGAGAGGAAGTATCAGAGAAATCTGATCCATTAGAGGCCTCTTGGACCTAGGATAAATGAGGCCCTCTCCTTTCCTTTGGAACCTGGGTGTAGGCGGGTACAAATCCAAGTTCTTTTGGTACGAGGACAAGTCCTTTGGCAGGAACGCATTTCATGTAAGATATATGACTATGGCACAATAGTGTTTTAGTCCATTTGGAAAAGACAAATGAGCTAGATGTTCAGAACTAAGGCTACTTTTTTGGGTTTAAACAATATGATCTATACTACATATGCAACTCAATATTAATTGAGAATTTTTCAAATGTAAGCTTTTACATCAAAGTTACCGCAGGGATGCTTTTAGAGTTAAAAGGATCTAGTAGGTCTGGAAACCTTGATGTGGTAGTTAAAGATCTTTTCTCTGGACATTTGAAAGAATGGTATATCTTTGCCATATTTTTGCCCATAAGAATTTTATCTATTGGCCCGATGTTCTGAAACTTCTTGGGGCAAATAGGCTGATATCTACTTCTTAATTGAGGTCACATCTGATGGTTGGAAGCTGAGTGAGATTTCCTTATTGATTAACGTAAATTGATGAAAATGCCATGTTCTTGCTTTAAACGGATGAATATGAAACTCTCTTCAAACTCAAGCTTTCATATATCAAGATCACATTTGGTACCTTTCTGGAGAACTTATGATAAAACTCTCGTTCATCGTTATGCAGGATAATTATACTGCTGCAATTACATACTATCACAAGGTGCAGTATTCTATGCTTAATTTCTTGGAACAATCACTGCTTTGTCTGGATTTGTCTGCTGCTAACTAAACAAGTTGTTGTTTCATTTTGCCGTTACTGTCTATTTTCCCAGTGATGGGAGGAGAACCATCAGGAGATGCTAAATTATAATTTCTTGTCTTCCAATCAGGCTTTATGGCTCAAACCAGATGATCAGTTCTGCACAGAAATGTTAACTTTGGCTCTTGTAGATGAAAGCCGCTGTGGGGTCCCCAACGTGGAACCTCGTTGCAGCAAGTTATTTATATGATAAAATTTTCAGAATCATTCCTCACCTTAAATTCAGCTGTATATTAGAATGTATTGGTGTAATCATTCTTATTGGAAAGAAGAATTGAGTTGTTACTGAGCTGGTGAGCGAATCTTGAGGTATTGTACTTTGTACATCTAAACACCCGGTAGCTTGCATGATATTGAAGAAGTCAGTTTTGCTTCGCCGGTCTGTATGTATTACTCTTGCTGAAAAGAAGATGCTACTGATATGTGAACCCTTAATGTTCACACCTTATTATATTCTCTTTTTACACTTCCATTTGTCCTGTGAGGTGCAAGGACAAATTGTTAACCTTTTTCAACAAATAAGAGCGTGAATAGTGTGTGGAATTAGAATTCTGTAATGATATTGCTTAGATAGAAGTTCCGTTGATCCGGGACGAGAGCAACAAGTGATGCAAAGATGTGATAAGAGGAGATCACAGAGTGGAGATGAAAGATGCACTACCTAACGTGATTCATGATTGTAGTGTTTACCCTTTTAGTAAAAGTGAGCTTGGAACAGTGAACATTAGACTTTGATGCGTGCATGACCGGACTGGTGGATATTTGCTTTTTGGAGAGAAAAAGCATTGCTCGCCCTTCTTTCCTATATCACCATTGATCACAAACATTCTTAACCACGATACTTGCATTTCTACTCCACAAGAGATATCATTACTGTTACCGGAAGGACATTCTATTTCATTTGTTTAGAAAAGTTTTGACAGTCCAGGTTCGAAAGGAAACTCGGTAGCAATTGCTGCTGAAAAGTTTGGATTTTGTGTCATATTTGAACTTTCCACAGTTTTTTCCATACCTTTGATGCCACTGTCTTTCAGGAAATTTTGATGGTTGTACAATTTCAATTTTTCTCGTACTTTTCGCAATCAAAATCCGATACCCCGAAGACACTGAGGAGTTAGGGGGAATGTGTTACCGGACGAGCTTGTCTGGATAACTTTATCTCGAGAAGATGATAGCTTTGGTAAGGCCCCAAGTATTCTCCGGAAACAATTGTGGTACCAAGTTAGCCAACACCAATTTATGACTGGACCTGAGACAATGAGATATGGTTGGAACAGTAGGCTGCAACTTATGCGATCCCAAAAGCACATATGGTGGTGATTTTGACTCGAGGAACGTTGATAACGTAGTCAAATCTCACCAGCCGCCCCCAAAGTTACCTATTTCAATTGAACATCTCAACTTCACATTACCAACTTACCTACATACAAGTTTTGAAATCAGAAGGCAGTGCGAACAAAGAATAACACACAATTTCCTCGAAAAAGAAAGGACAAGAGCCCAATACCTTTCCTAATCCACCTCATGGAGCTGCAACTTTCCTCCATTCCTCTGCTCTTTTCCTCCTTCATTTTTGTGTGCATGCTGATCAAGGTTGCTGCAAAGACAACCACCAAGTTGTTAGCCATGTCCCCCGCCCCAAATCTGCCCCCTGGACCTTGGAAACTTCCCTTCATAGGAAACATGCACCACCTTATTGGCGGCTCCCAAGTTCATAGCATGCTTAGAGACTTGGCCCAAAAATACGGACCCTTGATGCACCTACAACTAGGTGAAATCTCCACCATAGTTGTTTCATCACCAGAGATGGCCACAGAAGTCATGAAAACCCATGACATCCTCTTTGCACAAAGGCCTTATCACATTGCGGCAGATATTCTGTCTTACAACTCCACGGATATAATATCTTCTCCTTATGGAGAGTACTGGAGACAACTTCGAAAAATATGTATCATGGAGATTTTGAGTGCAAAGCGCGTCCAGACATTTCGATCAATCAGGGAAGAAGAGGTGTCTGATCTCATTGAATCGATTTTTCGAGAAGCAAAACCGACCATTAATCTTAGCAAGAAAATTTCTTCTTTGACATTTGCCACCATTGGAAGAGCGGCTTTTGGCAAGAAAAGTAAGGACCAAGAAGCGTTTATATCGACTATGCATGAAGTTGCAAATGTGGCCACTGGCGTTACGGTTGCTGAACTGTACCCTTCGATCAAATGGCTACAAAAGATTTGTGGGATTGAATCGAAGCTTCTGCATTTGCACAAGAAATTTGATGAGATACTCGAAAGCATTGTGAATGAGCATAAACAAAGAAAGATGAGAACAATACCGGGAAGTGGTAGTGATCAGGAAAAAGCAAAGGAGGATTTGGTTGATGTTCTTTTGAGAATTCAGAAGGATGGTGATTTAGGAATTCCATTGACAGACAACAACATCAAAGCAGTCATCTCGGTACGTACTTTCTTCACTACTCTTACCGGTTTCCTGGAGAACATCAGGACAGAGTCACCCCATTTTACACTCACAGGTGGAGAAATTACTAAAATTTGCCAACTACAGCTTCTTCTACCATAATACGAGTCTCTTTCTAAAGTAAATCATTGGACAGTTTTAAACATTTCGATCTTCTTCCCCAGTTTTTGTTATTTTTTACTTGACTTGTTATTTGGCACCTCTCTATTGCAAAGGAACTTCACCATACTTTATGCGCTAAGCTTAGAAACATAGTTACCAGAACAGAACAGAACAGAACCGGCCAGTTGACCTCAGGCCAGTTCAACCGTGAGTAGGTGACTTTACTGGTTTGGTTCTTGATTTGGACCAGTTATGCACTTGAACGGGATGATGTGGCATAAAGCGGCCGACTCTAGCATCAAATTAATCGGCCAATTTTGGATCAAACTGGCCAGTTGTACCACGTTAACACTCAAGAACTTGAAGTTCTTATTGAGCATCTTAATGCCCCACTTGACCAACCACACACCTTTGTTAGCAAGCAACAGAGCAAATAGTAATATAAACTTTTTGATTTTATACTGGTTTTTAAGGAATTTTTCCACGGTAGTTTTCTTAAACATAAATTTGTACCTTATCATTGTATTTTTAATCAAGTAAGTTATTATTATTTTTTGTAATTTTAATTTATTTACTTGAAACACTGGTTGAACCAGCGAACTGATCCCTTTCTGACGACTGTGCTAGTTAGAGAGCAGGAACATTCCACAAAAAAGAAAGAGACTTAAACTAAGGACACCCAAGGCCATGACAAAAGGGCTCCCACCGAAAATAAGGAAGGATTGCAAACTGAGTACCCAAAAGAAGAGGCAGAAGCCAGCACTTAAGAAACTAGTTCTTCCTGTACAATGAAAAGACATATTTTGCCATTGCTTGCGCCAAAGAGAAAACTCTCAGGGACGCTCTCATACTACACGAGTAACAATGGCCTTGATGGAGAAGTCCTAACTCTTTGTAGAACAATTCGGTTTGCCACTCTTCCATGAATAAGTTTTGTTCCAAAGGCATTTGGGTAAGGAGAATTAAGTTTTCCAAGTTCTATTACGTGCTCAAGTTTCATTATTTCACTGTGCAGGACATGTTTAGCGCTGGGGGTGAGACATCATCAACAACTATAGAGTGGGCAATGTCTGAAATGCTGAAAAATGAAAGCGTGATGAAAATAGCGCAAAGCGAAGTAAGAGAGGCTTTTAGTAGAAAAGGGAATGTTGAGGAATCGGGCCTTCACGAATTGAAGTACTTAAAATTAGTGATTAAAGAAACTTTGAGGCTACACCCTCCCGTTCCTCTGTTGCTTCCAAGAGAATGTAGGAAGCAATGTGAAATTAACGGATTTCAGATACCTGCTAAGACCAGTGTTCTTGTTAATGTCTGGTCCATTGGTCGAGATCCTAAATATTGGACCGATGCTGAGAAATTTCAGCCGGAGAGATTTATGGACAGTTCAATTGATTTCAAGGGGACAGATTTCCAGTATCTGCCATTTGGTGCCGGAAGAAGGATGTGTCCTGGCATAGCTTTTGCTCAACCTAATGTTGAGCTGCCACTCGCACACTTGTTGTATCATTTTGACTGGGAACTCCCAAATGGAATGAAGAAACAAGAGCTTGACATGACTGAGGTCTTGGGAATGACCATAAGAAGAAAGCATGATCTCCACTTAATTCCTATTCCTTATCATCCTTCTCCTGCACAATAGTCTTACAATGTGATATTAGCCATGATTAAGCATCCAATGCCCCATGTCAGCAAAGTGTCTGTAAGATATTCTCGAATGGGATTTTCAAATAAATGAGTCACAGCTAGGCATGTTACTGCAATGTACAACTCTCACTCTATCAATGCATGTCTTCGGGGAGACGGTAAGAGGAAAAGGAGGTACGTTGGTGGACCGGCGGTGGCGGATAGATCGGTGGTGATAAATGTGGCAGAGGGGTTTTTGGTGGTAGGTTTAGCACAATTTATGACTTTGTTGCCTTCAGACTGTATATTACAAAGATATGATGTGCCACTTAAAAAGTTATAAGAGGTGAAAAATGTTGTTTTATGTCTAGAGCAACTTGGTTGATGATGCCTATCTCAAAGATCTGCCTCTGAGGATATGCTGATGCCTAGGAGAGCTGTAAGTACGACCAATTTTAGGGATAAAAGTCGTTTTGATAACACTCCCAGATGCTCCATCTGACATTTGCGTCAACGGCTAGCAATCCTTAACTGTAGACTTAATAGATGTGTTGAAGAAAAGTTTCTACAAGATGGTGGATGAAGTACCAAAGTTCATATGAACTAGCTAAGGGAAGGACCGTGCAATGCATGGGGGCGTTCTCTAATTTTTCAAATATTGTCTAATATTTATTTCTATAGATATTTTATAACTGTTAATTTTCCTAGCTTTCAAAAAATATTTTTTTAAATGTATTTTTATAATTTCTCAAATATTTATTTTTATAGATATTTTACAACTGTTAATTTCCCTAACTTTCGAAAATATTTTTTAAAAAGTGTTTTTATAGATTGTTTATAACTGTTATTGTGTAAGAAATTGCCTTTAAATAGAATTTTAAAAAAATTAGCATTATAAAAGCATACTTTAGCAACAAAGGTAGAATGCATGATTTAATATGATCAGTTGTTACTCATAAATAAGATGTGGACGTTACAATTAAAAGATAAATCGTCTTATAGACTTAGGATGCCTTTTCATTAACGTTTCGCGACATATGACAACATTCTCGTACTACTCTTTGTGTATGTTATTTGTCCTGTGCATAATGAAAAGGAAAAATAACATTGAAAGTGTTTCGATCTATACATAACTTATTAAAGTTTTGCTAACATGACTTAATGAAAATACCATTAGATTAGTGTAGCCAGATGCTAGAAAGTGGTTAACCACAAAAACATCATCTTGCCTAATTAACAAAACTTTAAGGAATCAAAATGTGGGACCAAAATCAAAATCGAAAGATAAAAGTCATTCTAGGAAAATTTGTTTTACTGCTTGTAGTCCTGTATATAGTTTATGTACCTTCAAGTTGCTAGTAGAACTAACCTAAAATCATTATGTTTTTATTTAAGTTCATCGCTTGTCGGCATAACCTATACACGAATACTACACTAACACTACCTCCAAATACCTTAATTAGTGCTATCATTGCCACTACAAATGCAGTTAACTTCATCATAGTCATAACTTTTGCTCGTTAGTGCACTTTCATGTTTCTATCGTCAGCTTTTTTAGGTTTATTACTTGTTCAATTTATATTTAGATCATAACTTATCAATCAATTCTGTAATGTACATTACTATTACCTCGAAACACCTTAGTGCTATCACTACAACAACTCTAACAACAACCATCACCTCTTGCACTATCACCATTTAGTTATGACTATCACCACCACAAGTATTAGCATACTATACGCCAAAACCGCTATAACCACATGTTATCACTACATAATCCAGATCTCACTGCCAAACATCCAATTTTACCACAACAATTATCACTATCGTAATTAGCATAACTGATCACTCGCATAATTGCATATATTACCATCTTCACACTTTCATATCTAGCACCGGCATTTCGGTTATACCATTACCACCCTAGGACCACCCAGGTTTTCTCCCTTTTTGTAATTGTTTATGAAGTGTAAATAATTTTTATAACTAATTTATCTTTTTGTCTCTTTTATTTTACAAACTTATTCTCAGCTTGTCACAAATTATTCTTCAATCATTTAGTTAGTGCATTACTATTAATCAATTCTGTAATGTACATTACTATTACCTCGAAACACCTTAGTGCTATCACTACAACAACTTTAACAACAACCATCACCTCTTGCACTATCACCATTTAGTTATGACTATCACCACCACAAGTATCAGCATACTACACGCCAACACCGCTATAACCACATGTTATCACTACATAATCCAAATCTCACTATCAAACCTCCAATTCTACCACAACAATTATCACTATCATAATTAGCATGGCTGATCACTCACATAATTGCATATATTACCACCTTCACACTTTCATATCTAGCACCGGCATTTCGGTTATACCATTACCACCCTAGGACCACCCAGGTTTTCTCACTTTTTGTAATTGTTTATGAAGTGTAAATAATTCTTATAACTAATTTATCTTTTCATCTCATTTATTCTATAAACTTATTCTCAACTTGTCACAAATTATTCTTCAATCGATTTTAATTTTTATTGGAGATCCAATATAATTGGTTCTGAATATTTTGTTCATATTGTGTGTAACATGTTAGATTTTAAGAAGATTGGTGCAAAAGACAAAAGTTACAATAAAGCTTATGGAGAAATAAGATTTCTTTAAAAAGAAAAAAAACAAAACAAATAGGATGATGTTTTGCATAACTAAAAGATCGAGGTAAAAACAAAAATATACGCTACGAAAAGCTTACCTTTTAATTTGTAAAGATTAATCATTAATTTCATACATGATTTTTGTTGTTTACGTTTGCAAGATTTTATTTATATTTGGGAGATTTTATTTTATTTGTTTTTAAGAAGTTAGTGGTCCAAAATGAAGCCTTTTTAGATTATGTAGAGCTTTAAAAGAAGTAGATTTTATAAGATTTACAAAAGTCGGGCCAGTGATCATATTAAAGAATTAGTAAGTAGGGTATGATTTTTATATTTTATATTTTTTAGATTTTATATTATTATTATTTTAAAGTACTTTTGAGATTTTAATAATCAAAATTAAGGCCTAATATATAAGTATATTGATTATGTAGAGTTTTATAAGGTATATAATTAGTTTATTAGTTTTATAAAGTTTAAAAAAATTGCATAAATTATACCTACGAATTTTTTAATAATAAATTAAAGTAAAGAGGTAAATAGAGTAGAAAAAGAAAAGAAAACCAAAACAAATAGGATTTGTAAATCTTGAACTCTAAATAAAGAGACCAACTAAGTTAGTGGACTACCAAATACAAAGTTGAAGTAGGTAGAGTTTTAGAAGGTGTATAATTAGTTTCTTAATTTTATAAAGTTTAAAAATATTACATAAATTATACCTACGAATTTTTAATGATAAATTATAGTAAAGAGTTAAATAGAAAAGTCGGGCCAATGATCATACTAAAAAATTACTAAGTAGGGTATGATTTTCGTATTTTACATTTTTGAGATTATTCTAAAGTACTTTTGAGGTTTTAATAATAAAAATTAAGGTCTAATGTATAAGTATATTGATTGGGTAGAGTTTTAGAAGGTGTATAATTAGTTTATTAGTTTTATAAAGTTTAAAAAAATTGCATAAATTATACCTAGAAATTTTTTAATAATAAATTAAAGTAAAGAGGTAAATAGAGTAAAAAAAAAGAATACCAAAATAAATAGGATTCTGGAATCTTGGACTCTAAATAAAGAGACCAACTAAGTTACTGAACTACCAAATGCAAAGTTGAAGCAGGTAGAGTTTTAGAAGGTGTATAATTAGTTTCTTAATTTTATAAAGTTTTAAAATATTGCATAAATTATACCTACGAATTTTTAGTAATGAATTATAGTAAAGAGTTAAATTAAAAAGTCGGGCCAATGATCATACTAAAAAATTAGTGGGTAGGGTATGATTTTCGTATTTTATATTTTTGAGATTATTCTAAAGTACTTTTGAGGTTTTAATAATCAAAATTAAGGCCTAATGTATAAGTATATTGATTAGGTAGAGTTTTAGAATGTGTATAATTAGTTTCTTAGTTTTATAAAGTTTTAGAATATTGCGTAAATTATACCTACGAATTTTTAATAATAAATTATAGTCAAGAGTTAAATAGAGTAGGAAAAAAAAGATTATCAAAACTAATTGGATTCTTGAATTTTACATATTTAATTCAAAAGAATTAGATTTTAATAAAGAGACCAACTAAGTTAGAGGATTACCACATGCAAAGTTAAAGCTTACGTGTCAGTAGGAGAATGCTCTTAAAAAGTCTACTTGTCGCAAAGATAGAATTTCAAAAATCCTACGTTTCGTAATTTTAAGCAAAGGTTTCAACAACTTTATATATATATATGTGTGTGTGTGTGTGTGTGTGTGTGTGTGTGTGTGTGTGAGAGAGAGAGATACAACGAGAAATCTTCGTCTAAGGCACAGACATGCTATTCATAGTTTTGGGGATAAAGTACATCCAGTGAGTTGAGTATGTTACTTAAAACAACAATCCGCTACTCAATAATGAATCCAAATGAACCACATTATCCAAGTATAAAGATCTGGGACAATTTAAGAGAGTAGAATCAGTCTAGACTTCAAGCAGAAACCGTATATTTTTTGCTATTGAAATGGACAGCGAGTGGTTGAAGTACTATCAGGGTTGTGTTGTTCATCGGTCTGCGATTCAGAGATCGGTGCTCCCTTCAGTAGCCCCGCAAATAGCTCCCCTGGATCATAGTATATTTCAACATCTTCTGCCCTCAACGATTCGTCAACCTGCATGTGAGGATAGAGACGTAAGGAAGGCGAGAGTAGTATAAGAGAAACTGGTTACTGGACATCCTAGCAGGCTAGCAGCCCATCCTTCAAAGCCGATACACTCTCAAAACGAGAATAGTATCTTGGAAAAAAATGATAATAAGAATGATCATGTTATCACCACGCAACAATTACATTCATCGGGAAAAAAATACATAAAGAATTCCTTATGCTTCACAAGGTTTTGGGATCCGGGAACTGTTTTTTGTTCTAAAATACAGCAAAACCTTGATCGGTAGATGGTAATAAGAGAAGATAAAATAACAGAAGCAATCTTGTAGTAGTTATGTAGCACACAACGAATGCAACTACAAGTTAATCCAATGTCCAATGAAGCACTGTGTTTGTAGCAATGTGGCATCATTAAAATTCTTTCAGGGCAAAAATATTCTTGTTGCCAAAAGTCATCTAGTGGATTCAATTGAACCAAGTTCACCTCAGGAATTGCAGGCAAACCTATGGGGGTGTGTGGGCGATGGGGAGAAAGTTAACATACTGTGCATACCTTGAGAATGCCCATGCCGTAGAACTCAACCATCTCCCCGGTAGGCGCATGTCCTTTGAAAGGCCCCTCGAAGTAACCCCAGTGCCTGAACTTGTACGCAATCACCGGCGGCCCAGAATGGACGCTTATGACTTCCCAAGCAAACCCTCGAGGGAAAGCTGATCGAAAAGCGTCATGAGATGATTCGAAGCTCTCTTCGTCTGCTTTGTAATATTTGAACTCCTCTGGCAGATTGCTTTTCAACAATGCATTGTAGCTCCCAAGTTTCAAAGTTTCCTCTCCCGATAATCCCTTTCTTCCTGTCACAGACAAGAAACAGATCTTGATAGTCACTTGTTGTTCGCCTTAGTCTGTTTCTTGCTTCCTGTTTATGATCCATACAACCAACTTACTGGGGAACACACAATCACAAACATTGAGGGGTCGGTCACTATTGTGGCGTGGCCTAGACCAGTCGAGAATGACATGACCATGAGCCATGCATCCTCTACCAAGCTGCTAATCAGCAGAGGTTCTTTTGGCTTGCAATATTAATTAGAGGAGCCATCGAGCAAATTAAAAACCAGCATATGCATATTTTACTCTTTATTGTCGCTAAAATTTACTCCATTATATTTAAGTCTTAACTTTTAGCGACAAATAAGAGCGTGGACCAGCATACTAGAGGGTAAAATAACTTTTCCCTAGAACAAAAAAGCATCATATTTAAACGCATCTCTGCAAACGGTTATTTATTGGTAAGATTACCCCTACTTCGAGTCATAAATAGAGCAAGTTCTACTCTTGCACCGAAGTTTATCCTTAGGGTACATTTTGTGCTACAAATTAAGTTTTTAACAATGAAGAAAAAAATGAGAAGGTTAAAAAATATATATATGAGTATTAAGCACTTTGACTGTTGTACATTCTTTAGACATGAATAAAGCGGTTTAATAGCAGAACTAGCTACACGTTCTAGTTTTCTCCAAAATTATTTGGTACTAACTAATGGACACGTGCAGATTCACGAATTTAGATGCAATTTAGTTTTTTCGTCAATCATATATTTTAGCATAGTCGATTATATTTAGATAAATAAATAGACAAAGATAGTGAGTTTCATTGAGATTATATGTGTGTGTGTGTATATATATATATATATATATATATATATATATATATATATATATATAATTGACATCACTTGGGTATATTAATTTTTTCAATAAATTAGCTTACTATTTCAGACAAATAAAATTATATACACGAAAATTATGTAATATATTGAATAGTGTATCTCATATTAGTGTATCACTATGCTAATAGATTATACAAACCTTTTTAAAGTTATTGTCAGGATAAAAATGTATCTAATTCTATCAACGTGCTGATTTGTAGTCCTTTCTATCCTCCATCAAAATTTTTATGTTTTGGAATCTAGTGAAAAATGTTTGCATGTTCATAACAGGATCGCCTAATACATGAAGGGTGAGGCTAGAATCACACCCCTTTTAGGAAATTCATATTCAAGCTTTGCTTGAGTACGTTGACCAGATGCATGAAATCTTTGAAATAGTGAGATCGATAAATTTTGTGACTCAGAATAGTGTTCCAATAGGACAATTGACTGTGCGCAACTTAACATATGCTTCCCCAGAGACTAGAGTATGCATGTTTAAACTTACAATTAGACACCATGGCCTCTTTAAATCGATGTACTCATGAACATGAACCTGGCGTCCGTTGAAGCAATCAATCAATCAACTTTTTTTGTAGCTGTATAGTTCTCTAAGATGCAAAAGTAAAAATAAAAGGTTATCGGTCTCCCATGCAAGGCAAAGAACAGAAAATGGCAACATCAATTGTATGACCTTTGGGTATACAGTTGCACTCTAAGATAAGCAAAAAACAAAAAAAACAAAATAATAAGTTTTCTCTTAAGAAACTAAGGAAGGAATAAAATAGTAGAAGCTTGAGTATCAATTGGAGGAATCATGTGACTTAGAGAAATAATTGTTAATTAGGCTTTTCTCATTCCCTTTCAGTACAAAAAGAATTAAAAAAGAGATAAGTTATACTACTTTCTAGTCCTTTATTGAGATAAATATTTGAAAGGTATTAGTACTTAATTAATAAATTACATTATAGAATTTGTTAGACGAAATAATTATTAGACGAAACTACAACTTTTCATAACAATAATAATATGCTTTAATTGCTATTTTTTCTCTCTTCGGTGGTCATTCTTGCATTCATGGCTAAAAGTACGACTGACCAACGTAGATAATCATAAGATACATCATAAACAACTGTTAAATGAAGTATATACACATTGTAAATAGAAAAATACTAAAGACTATTGACATAACAAGAATTAATACTTTTAGAATTATTTTGTACTTATCTCTTGTACATAAGGAAAAAGGAGCTGTAAAACATTTTTACACGCATTATATGAAAATTTTAGCATGAAAGTATATGCTTCGTTTACATATGCAAAACTTATTGGTATTACTGAGATGAAACTTAAAGTTATATGAAAGACCATATGCGTACTTTCTTACAGAAAGATCTAGTGATGCCACCCTATATCAATCACTTAATATATTTCACTCTCATATTCACGCTACACAAGTTAGCTAATGTAACCAAAATATTTTTATAGAAGAAAATGGTTAATAAACATATCTTTCCGTTGATAAAAATTCGGTGTATTCTTACATGTCTAACTTACAGGAGCATTTTATTAGAGAAAAAAAGAGAAGTATCTTTAGGTTAAATCATGTGTAATTAGTCAAATGTTATTTTAGTACAAAGCATTCAACCCCCTTAGTTGGCCATTATCATGATGTAGTGTAATCAATTAATCTGATAATAATGGTGACAATCATAGGTTGTGCTACATTGTATCTTCTTAGTTGGCCATTATTAGTGTGATTAGTCAAATGTTATAATAAAGTACTTACTTTAGTACAATGCATTCAATCTCCTTAGTTGGTCATCAATACCGTGCAATGCGATCAACTAATGTGATTACATGTCCGTGACAATAATAGCTAAGTTATAATATAATGTATCTAAAAAAATTGAAGAAGAAAATTAGGAAAAAAAATTCATAAAAAGTTGTACTTCATCAAACTGAAAAGAATAGAAAAATGACATTTGACACAAAACTCGAGAAAAAAATTCTTTTTTATATTGAATTGTAAAACATAATAATATTATTGTTATTGTCACTACCAGACTGGTGTGTTGGATCGATTAGTGGAGTCCATGTATTTCTTTAGAAAAGAAGGGTTAATCAGTTTGGTACCAAAAGATTATTGAGGATTGACATGATTAAGAAAACTTTAGGAATTAGTCTACCTTCGCCGTAAAAAGTAAAAAGTTTACAAAAGGCTTGTTTCCAACGAGACACTCACATGAAACTAGGTTACTAACTATGTAATGCAGGATGATGCATTCATGTAAGGAAACATTTTCTCAGGGTGATCAGATAATAAGAGTTTCGTATATTTTAGAAGTAACAAAACCCTGACTCCAAAGTAACTTGGCGACTAAAGGCGATTGTAGGTTATATATTAAGGATGACAAGTAACCTTTTAGCACCAAAAATCAATGATGAAAAGCTAGTTCTAATAAAGCATATATCTCTTAAGATTGAGCTAAGTTCATCTATGCATGCAATAACCGAACAATTTGGTTAGACAAGTGTTGAGATATAAATTGCATATTGCATATATACGGATTAACGATTCAATAAATAAGTTTTGTAGACTTCTGTCCTCATTATCAATTGATTTTGAGTTAGATGCTTTCACATGGTACCAAAGCAAGTCGATCATGCCCAGCAAAAAATTTCAAAATTATATCTACGCCAATCAGTTTTATTCATCTACGTGCTTGGCTTGAGGGGACGTATTGACAAATATATATATATATATATATATATATATATATATATCCCACATCAAGAAAATACTAATTAATAGTTTTGCACATAATTATAAGTCATGTGGATATCTTCAGGCATGATCAATATTTAATTTTAAATTGAATACTTTCACAAGATGAATCTCACGTATCATTCCACTCTACCAACGTAAATCGATAAACCAAATGAAACTGAATAAAATAAGAAAAGTTCTATAACCAAATGATATAGGACTCTTCTTATCTAAGGAGATACACTTGCAGCGGTACAATCGGTCCAAGCAAGCATAATGCTTGGACAAAGTCACGCCTATTTGAGCGATAAGCCTAGGCATAATATACCTAACCTAACATGAGAGTAAGAAAAGGTTTAACTACATTAAAAAATAAAATAAAAAAAAGGAGATGAAGCCAAGTATGACCCAATTCAAATCAGCACTTAGCTATGCACATAATTACCGAATAAAAAAGATGGTGTTGAATTCTTACACTACAAGTAAATCTCAATAGGTTGAGTACTCTCAAGTGATTAAGTAAATATAAAAGAACCTGTCATAAAGTCATATAAACTGATGAGATTCGTTTGACAAATCAAAGAAGCCTCATTTGTTTATATGGACCATACAATACAATAAATATCACAGCAGGATTCCTGTGATTATCCTATTTCCAAAGGCCACGCAAACCTAGATAACAAATAGCTACTACGTACTAGGAAATTAAAATAAACTGCAAAGAACGAAGATAACGGAAACACAAAGTTATGCCTGCACCTGGTGGTGTCAGATCTTCAATATAATACGATACAAAGTTTATTTCAACGTGCATGGAAAACGTTATTTTGTTTTCTGTTTCAAAGTTTGTTAGTATAAGGCTGGAAAATGGATTTAAAAATATACGTCTATCATCTTACTTGATTACACTTGAAAAGGTAATTAAGTTGAATGAACGAATAAATCAAATCATGGGGCGTCATCGCTGAGTAAACAAATGAGTGAAATTGCACCACTGTAAAGGAGGGAAAACCATTCAAGGAGGAAGAATTGAAGTCAAGATCGTGTACAATGAAAGCTCCGATACATGGTAAGTTGCGATCTGTTCTGAAAGCTTATCATTCTTAAAAAATAGACCTAACAATGTATATCATACTTAACTAAAGTATTTGTAATTTTAAATCTGGAAATCTTTACCAAGAAACTGTGATTCACCACAAAATCTTGTAACTAGATGTACGAAAATTGATTGACATCTCAAGAACATCCGTTGAATTTATTGATCAGATATCTCCGGTACCTGGACTTCGTGGAGAACAAAACTCGTTCGCGTGATTTGGTCTCGAAAAGAAAATTTGAAGTAAAGCGAATCTAGGTTAATTGTTAACAGGTATGACTTTACCATTGACAATAAGCTTGAAATGTTCAGGGTTAATGGTCTTGAAGTCTTGTATGCGGGTCTTGTGGGAGAGCTCCATCTCCCATGTCTTTATAGCATTCTGAACTATCTCTTCTAGTGATCCCTCAGGCCATACCTGCCAAAACCATGTTACTGCAGTATCAGATAGATATAGCGATACAAGTGTGTGTTCAAAGCTATCTATATACCTAGACACACACACACACACACACACACACAGAGACAACACATAAAGATGGTGGGTGTGAAAGAAAACCTGAGTCCGGCCATCTTCGAAGAGCTGGTTGACATCATCATAGATGGGAGGACCACCATGTCGCCACTGGGTGTTCTTTGATTCCTCATCTAGGAAAGACCTGTACTTGTCTCCTGCAACTTTGAGAACTGCAGCTTCTTTTTCAGCTTCCATGTTACCAACTTTCTTGAGGCTTTGGAAGTGAAATGGTTACCAAGAGAAGGGGTTTTATAGGTAAAAATTTTTTGTAGTTGGCATTTGATTTTCGTTGACCCTGTACAAATCGTCACCAATCACATCAGCCCAACTCTCAGTCTGTAGTTACTATCTTAAGCGGTGGAACCAAAACGAAAGAGAGAAATGCCTGGCTAAAAACTGTCCTCCATTGTCCTTTCTCTCATTAATAGCTAGCGTGGTGCCAATCCAAGTCACCAAACTGACCATACTATGTGCAGCTTAAGCATCATGTAAAGTCTATTTCAAATAAATCAACACTACTTGGGTTGCCTATCATGTTAATGGATATTCAAAAAATTTGGTTATGCCTTTTTGTATTGAAATGTTAAACAGTTACTTCGCAAGATGAATTGAGAAGCTCTTGAGCAGGCAAGAAAAGTTGTGATTAATGTAATTTAACCAACAAGGAAAAAAAAACTTTAGTGGGGGTGCAAGAAATAATAGTCTTCCTATGTAAAGATTTGTGTCCAGTTTTTTGTAACTAAAGTAACGCTTCTTATAAACTTTTTTGTCACTAGGGGGTAGTGACTAACTAGAGTGCTAGCGTATAATAGCATAATTTACTTGTTCATTAACGTGACAAGAACAATAGGTACCAGAAAGTTTGTGAAACCAAGAGTTCTTAGACTTTTCTAATGACTCACATGACAAATTTAAACATATTGAAGACATCTTTGTGAGGTGCAATTAATGCGTAGGAAGAATAAGAATCTTATAGTTTGTTCAAATTGTCAGAACTTTTACGTATAAATAAAGTTAGTTGCAACGCCTTTTCCTAAAAGTTTGCATAATAATTAAACGAAATACTTAAATCTAAAACAGCTATATGTGTCCACCGTCCTTTTTGATCCTATTCACCACTTTCAACAAACTCTAATTTAAAACATAAAAAGTGATAACCAAAACATTTGTCACACTTGCTCACCAGACTGTGGTACCTTTTTTCCCCGCAAGACTTCCACCAGCTCCAACAACTGAAAGTGTCTTTTCAAAAAAAAAAAAAAAAACAAAGGAAAAATAAGAAAAACATGTGAAAGAGTACCAAACAAATGTTTCCTGACCCAATTAATTTTGATTAAAGCTTCATGGTTGTCATCACCATGTTACCTAGAAACGGGTGTTAGGAGGCCATCATAAATGACCTTTCAATTAATGGAACATGTCAGTGCCAATTTTGCTAATGTAAGTAAGTGTAAGGACCCTCAGCGGTACTAGGACGTGAAGTTTGTAAACAAACGACTTTGGATAGGGACTTTCTGCAATACCGGGACGTGAGGTTTGTCAATAAACGAGTCATTTCTAGCTGACGAAAGGTTTGCTCTGCTGATGAAAGTATAACGGCTCCTTTTGGCTTGCCTATTGACTTTGCTCCATGCGGGGGTACCAGGACTTCAAGTTTGTTAATAAGAGAGTAATTTTTAGCTGATAAAAGCTTCGTTCAGCGCAAAGGATAATGCCTCCTTTTGGCTTTGCCTATTGACTTTGCTCGGTGCGGTACCGGGATCTCAGGTTTGTTAATAAAAGTGTCAATTTTAGCTGATGAAAGCTTCGTTCAACTGATGAAAGGATAATGCCTCCTCTTGGCTTGCCTATTGACTTTGCTATAATTTCGGCTCTCGTATTTTGGTTGTGGTTGTATGGACTCCAATCGGACATGGATGTCATTCGGCTTCGTGTGCTGTTTGCATCTTTGACGCCCGTGTTCTGAACCTTGTTACTGGGATTTGAGTGATGGTATATTTTTCTACTTTTAACCCAAGAAAACAGCCGATGAAAGGTTTTCCAAAAATTAGACACCAAAAATCAAATCTGTTACAAAAACTACTATATTGGCACATACGGTAGCAACTCTATTTATCAAATCTGTACCAAAAACTACTGTGGGGAGTGTCGGAAGAAATGTTTTTCACCAAGTCCTTTGTTTGACGAGACTTGACAGAGGACTAACCAGCAATCCCGCAATAAGACATTCTTGTGATGATGTTTCCGCAGTCTTAACTGCATGTCTATCTTCATGCTGCTTTGGACATCTCACTCGGTCTTTCTCCGAGCTATATCAAGAAGATATTGATTCAAGTGTTGGCCAAATATCTTGGTAGAGAACGACTCAGTAACATGCCGCCGTGCTTCTTCACCCATACGCTCTGCCAATTTGGGGTCTTGAATAAACTTAGCCATCGCGAAAGAAAAAGCTCGTGGTATAGGGTCACAAAGGAACCCAGTCACGCTATCTTTTATTGTCTCAACAGGCCCACCGCTGCTGCATGCAATTACAGGCTTATGGGCTGCCATGGCCTCCAGTGGAACAATGCCAAAGTGTTCATCCTGTAAAAGTGATAAAGCTCCTCCCAGAATAAATTTTACACCTCAATTAAATCAAAATTGAGACTGTGCGAGCTTCACCGCACCTTTGGGGTATAAAGAACACACAGGCATTCGGAGAGAAGGGAATTTCTTTCGGCTGTAGAACAAGATGTAATAAAATTGACCCTGTGAGACACGCCTTCCATTTCTGCTAACATTTTAAGTTCCTCTAGATACTCGACATTCTCTCTGAGGCGTTTATCAAAGCCACCTGACACCAAAGCATTTATCATGAGTTATCATAAGGACACTAGAAAGCATATCATGCATATAGATCGGGCTGTCTTCCTCTTTATGATTCCTTATTATGAAATAAACGAATACATAGTGTCTTAACTATTGTAGCATCGCTCACTCGGTCAATGATCTAAACATTTTGATAGCCAATTAAATCCTGGTTAACTTCTTAACCCAAATGATGCATATTAGATTGGATCACCCATTTAATGGACAAATGAATCTCCAAACTCAAACATTTCAGTATTTCCTCCACCACCGAGCCCGTGAGTATAATAAATTACCCCATCATTTCATTTAGACCCAAATCAATACCAATGCAAATCCCAGTTAACACCCTCTTTTACCCAAATCATGCATATTAGATTGGATCACCCAATTAATTGTCAAATGAATCTCCAAAATCAGACACTTCAGTATTTTGCAGGGCATGGAGACCTTAATGCAATCCTACACCACCAAGTCTGTGAGAATCTCAATTATATAATCTATTCTAGAGAGCAATTTCGACATCAACCATGGCCCTCCCACTTGGCAAAACAAGCCAAAGAAAACAAGAGAAAACAAAAACGGAGTGCTCACTCACAACTGAGCTTGTAGACCAACATTTGCAACATGAAATTACCTATCCTCTTCGTAGTGGTCAAAAGTCGAGCGACATACTGAAACTGGAACGAAGATAAACAAAAATCTAAGCAAGCACACGCTCCGTTTGGACATTGGGATTTGACATTTGGCGGTGCCACATGGAGGCCGCAAATGATAGTGGTCAATTTCGAGCCTTATTACTGCTAACCATTGGGTGCCTATACTCTTTAGGACAAATATGCCATAGCCTCTAAATGCCCCAGTATGGTTTGCAATACCTTGTTTGAACTGTAATAAAATCCCGACCTTTTACCAAAAAGAAAGATGGCCAAGGACTCAGAACTATGAAAGCTCCAAGCCATAAAGACTCGAGAAAAGGGCGGATTGGTATTCATGCCCTAAACATACTCTCCTCTTCATTTGATTCTGCATTAAAGATCTTACATGCCTAAAAAAATATGAAAGGACAGACCAGTTAACCAAGAGAATTTGTTTTCAACGCATCGTTTTCAACTTAAAGAACAGCAACCTGCCACTTCAAAGGAAATTGAAACCAGGATGATGACAACGAAATAAAGTAAGTTGGCATTTTCGAAAGAGCGTATCTGAGGAACAATAAGTCAATAACATTTATAGAAGGAACCCTTCTGGGTAAGAATGCATTTTAAGCCACGCAACTCTGCCTTGAACCCCTCCACCCATAGAGTTCAAACAAACTTTCACCTTTAAAGAACAAACCAACTGAAAGCCAGACTGTTAGCAGGTAGACTTAATCCTCACAGACAAGGGGAAATATTAAAGATTCCACCCCCCGTCCTCGCCCCAAAAGAATAGGAGGACAATTCTTGGGCGTCGATTAGGATTCGACTGCACCAAGAGAAGGAGAGAGAAAGAAAGTAACAGTATCATCTCCAAAGAGAACAGGATGAACGATATTTCCCGCTCCTTCCTGCCCCATGTTCCACTATGCACACATATTCTTCATCACGACAACTCAAAGCTCCACCTATGTCTCAGTGTACAGGAAGCATTACTGAGCACCAAAAATATACGTACAGCAAGAAAATCCAACTGAATGGTCTTATGACTCTTATCCTTTCTCCATGCCTACCTTACAGATCAGAGTTGATTAACCACTTCTCAACCTCGAATCAATATATATACTTTAACTCGTAGCACAGCATCAGAAATTTACATAGCATCCACAGATGCATTATCAAATCATAAAATTATCTCACCAGTCATGTGCAGAGCATTGCTTGCATAGAATTCCCAATCCCACCTTTGAAGACGTTCAATATAAAAAAGTCCTTTATACAAGGGACCATCTCCTTTAACTTTTCTAATAGTGCGTCCAAAAAAGGTCTTTCGGATACATAAATCTAAAGCCGATTGGAAGGATCATCAATCCTTTAAGAGAAACCATCAAATCACGAGTCCCACAAATTTCCTCCAGCACATGCACCCAAACATGAGTTTTCACCTCCCGATACTTGTCATAACATGGCCCTATTAAACAGAAGAGGAATAACCACCATCTTCGGGCCCTACCCATCCAGAGCCACCACCATCCGTTCCCACCTTCAAGCACATTTGTTGGTGAAAGAGAGATATTAAGAATTCATCTGATGGATACGTCCAACGCTTGGTTAAAAGTTTTGGGCAACTAAGTTCTAACGTAACATATACGACTGTGGTGCTTGGTTGTAAAATTACGATGAATCACAATTATGATAAAGATGTAATGATAGAGTAAGCTTTAGCAACTTTCCTAACGGATGTTAAGCAAACAGTCTTAATAAGAGGACTTCGCAAAATTTCCGAAATCAGCTAAGGGAGTGTATGGCAAGGGTTTCAATTTTCTAATTTCGTTCTTAAAGAGTATGGCAAGTAGTTTGATAAGCATTCTTACATGCTTTTTTGGAGATTATTTTTCAAAACAAGTTTCAAGTGAAGGCAAATTCTGAGAACGATTTCAAAGTCTTTTCAGGATTCTCAAAAACTTAGCCTCGGCGACAAGTGAAAATAGAGACATGCCTAACACACTTTAAGAAACAACGAACACAATTTTCAAAATACTAATGAAATATCAAAACAAAACACTAAGGTGGCGTTTGCAAAGTTTTTGTTTTCAGTTTTTTGTTCGGTTCTGAAAACTGAAAGAAACAATTGATGCTGGGTAGACAGTTTTAAGTTTTCTTTTATCCTTCAATTTTTGAAACTAGTTGTCAATTTAGGCCTGTTTTTTAAAACTCCATTTTAGAGTTTTGCATTTCTAGTTTTGGTTTTTGTTTTCAGATACAACCTTCAAGCTTCATTAGAAGCAAATAAATCCCATGTTTTGAAAACTCAACCCTCATTTCATCAGGCACCACTCAGTCCCACACACCACCCCTCCTCCACCCAGAAACCCTTTAACCCAAAACCCATCTCAGCCGTCGCCATAACTCTTAAATGGAACTCAGCTCAGCAACAGCTCCACCAAAAATTTTGTCCACCACCAGCCAACTATAACTACCACTGTCAACTGCGGCGCATTAGCCTTTGACAACCGCCGTTCATCAACCTTCGACAACAACAGCTTGCCGCCATCCCTCATCAGCTCCTAAACCCACCACGGTTGTGCATCAGCCAAACACATACCACATCCCACATCCGCCATATGCGGTGGTGTTGACTCTGTCGGCGGCCATGTTGTCGTGGGGTGTCGATGAAGATCCAGCAGGGGATCAGGTCATGGTGGCACCAGGGGAAGGGGGAACTATTGTGTGTGCGTTGTTACTTTGACGGTGGTGGTGGTCGAAGGTGTTCTGTGGAGAAGAATACTAACAATAATAGGGTTGAGGGTTTAGTTATATCTTTTTGAAGACTGAAAACTAAGAGTCACAAGGGTTTCAAACAAACCCTCAAGAACCCCGGCCTAATTATCTCTCTAATTAAAGCAGAACTTGGTGCAGGTAAGTGTGATTATCCGAACTACGACTATAATCCAAGTGGAGTTGAAAATATCTCTATAAATGACAGGGTTAGGTACACAATAATCGCATTACAAGTATCGAGAAAAGGAGCCTACTATGGGTCAATACCCAAGAAGCACGGATTCCGGTGCGGGTGCGGATACGCGGATATGTCATTTTCTCAAAAAATAGGATACGGGTGCGGCGGGGATACGGCAAAAATTTATGAACATATATTATTTGTATATAACAAAAATAATGTTTTAAACAAACGATAAGATATTTTGTCAATTTGGTGGGCTGCTTTAGAAATATTGAAATGATAGCCAAGTATGACAAAGTTCTAATGTTTTTTTAAAAGTAGTGGGGCAATTTAGAAAGATTGTAGAGCTGGAAGTTAAACATAATAAACATAAAGTTTCATAGAAACCTTATTCATATCTTATAACACAGCCGTCATAGACATAGAAAACATCGACAGGAAGGAGTGGCTGTCACCTCTCCTGCCAGAAGTCCCTCGCCGGTCGCCTCTCCTGCTGGAAGTTCCTCACCGGTCGCCTCTCCTGCCGGAAGACCCTCGACGCTCCGGCGGAGTTATTTCTTCTCTTTCTTTCTTTCTCTCCTTCTCTTTCTTCTTCTTCTTCTACGCTCAGCCAAAAAAACCCTGGGTGCGTGTTCGAGCCGCACCCAAATCCAGAAAATTAATTAAAAAAAATATATAGTTTCGGACACGCACCCCATACCGCACCCAACGCGCACCTGGTGCCGGTGCTTCTTCCATACTGCTGCACCGGTGCTTCGGGGTCAATACAGTCATTATAGCAACATCTAAGCGTGCACTAAAATTTACGCCATAGACGATATATTAACACAAAAGATTATAGCTAGGCTGGAGATAGATCAAAACTTGCCTGCAATTGTCAAGGAAGCATTGTCCAAATTATGACCGTGGAGTACATTGTCTTCAAGGTTGTGAAGCATAGCAAATGCAGATATTGCCAGATCTATGTTCTTTTTCCGTTCAAACCGATTGATGGAAAGAAAGTTCAACCTACAAAAAAGTAAGATTATATGACTCTTAACACACACACACACACAACGTGGAGAAAAAGTTAAAACAAGCTTTTTCAGCATGCCTAGAACTAGAAGATACCAAGAGTTTGTTACTTGAAAGTTTTCGGTCTGTCGAACTGATCCACACTGACAGCTGGATAAAGCACAGCAGGTCTAATTCCTTGTGCATCAAGATGCTTGAATGTCTTTGCAAAAGTAGATGCAGTGAATTGGCTATTAACCAAAATCATATCAGCCATCCCTGCAGTTCAATATGGTCTGATAAGAAATCTTAGTGCGCACAACTTCTGTCTAAACAAATGTTGAACTTAAAATGATGGTTCTAGGATCCAGAAGTACCAAAGCAGACCTGTTGTTATTTCTTCCACAAAGTCTAAGGGTTTCCTGTATATCCTCCTGATAGCAGTTGTATGCTGAGCCAGTAACAAGTCTGGAAAATGGCAATAGAAGACAACCTGTATCAAAGTTCACCGCATTAGATGTCGACGGTCGCATAAGCCTGCAAATAGCAGTCAACAAAAAAAAGTTAAACTACCTTCATTGACTTTTTCAACTTCAACAGTGGAACGACTACAGAGACCTGATCGGCAAGTACAACGTCAAACGACGGCCACATGAACAGCAGACAAAGAGCAACAAAAATGCATCGCAGATACGCACATACTGCATGGAGATGATAGAAGATATGTCGGGGTAGGAAAGCACCATAAACTGTAACTGGGAAGGTACCTGTACAATGGCTTATCAAGGTTAGATGAATATCATTGGGGAGAAAATACGAAATAACCATCACTCTATTTTCTTATACTCGGGAAGAATCTGAAAACTCTCACCAGCAAGTGTCTCCTCAAAACAGCGGGTTTTATCATGGTGCGCCGTAAATATATGAACATTATGCCCATTAGACGCAAGTTCCACAGCCGCGTCAACAATCAATCTCTCCGCTCCACCTAAACATCGTGGCAAGTTAGTAGATTTTAAGAACAAAAGTACAAACCCCGCGTCGCCGGGGGGGGGGGGGGGGAGATGATTTGTAATATGTGGTAGCAATAAGATCCGAATTGGCCTTCTAAAATTCACTTGCTAGGGACAAATTCATAAACTACCAATTGTGTATCAGAAAAAATGTATGCACCCACACTTAAAAAGGAATCTTTGAGTTCATTATTAGTCAATGCCATCTTTCAAAGCATGCCACAATACAAATCAGAAACACAGATCTAAAAGGGGGTACAGGGACTCAAAATATTGTTTTTAGCCAACTGAATTTCCTTCGTTCTTCTTTTTCAGAAATCACTGGTAGCAACAAAAAAAAAGGATAACAGAAATAATATAGTCATACGTCGTAAAGACCTGCCCCCAAATTCATGAAAACGAGAAGTAGAAGAAAAACAACTTTCAGTATATCCAACTCGGCCAATACCGTTTTCTCTCACTGCCATCCCTATAAATTCACCCATTACAACAGCATAACCTACACACCTCACGATCACCTACGTTTATATATCTTAAGACCATATGCCATTGTGGCACCCCATAGACTAGTTTTGTGGTGTCAACTGCAAATAAAAAGATGTTGGAGGAAACCAAATTCAGTATGCATATCAAGATCCAAAGAAGGTTCAACAGAAATTCATTTTCTGTGTGAATCCAATCTACATAGGAATTGTTTACACAAATTGTAAGCAAAATGGGTAAATTTAATGAAATTCAAGCAAAAAAATAAACAATCGATTCGCAGCAATTGAAAAAACAAGAAGGTATTTTCATGTGAACAGGCGTACCAATACCGAGATCGGGATGGATGATGGCAATGTTCATCTTTGAACCTCCTTTTTTCTCCATTTTTGTTGCAGCTGCTTCTGGGTTTCTGTGACCAAGGAAAACTCGAATGTATGTACTAGTGCCTTGGGCTTTGGGCTTAAAATACCGGTCAAACATTCAGTAAAATGAATTTACATCGTCAAAATCAAACATGTCGCCGAATAGTTATTTACTTCTTCCGTCCCTTATTAATGAGAAAAGTAGGGAATGACCCCTCTACTTTACACGTTGTGTGGTTTGCCCCTCCACTTCAAATTTAAGCATTAAACCCCCTCACAGTTTAAGAAAATGGGCTCAGTTAACGGAAGTCATCCAATTTAGCTGCGTTTTTTAGAGGGAAAGAATTGGCGCCCAGAATGTGTTTTTTTAAGATGAAAATGCCCTTATACTCTCTTTATAACACCAAACTTCATCCTTTACCCTCATTTCTTCCCTTACCAAACCTTCCAGCAGCTGCCTTTCTTCCTCTACCAACATCCCAACTACATTTTGGTTCTCTACCCACATCTCCATACCATAATGGATAACAGTGTCATGCAAGAGCGAGGAATCAACATGCGGCTCTACTACTGTGGTGTTGCAACTCCGGTGAAAACTTCATTCACTGTTCAAAACTTTGGAAGAAGGTTTTTTGGGTGTGCTATGTATGGGGTATGTAGTATAATTATGATTTCCCTAATTTTTAAAATTTTAATTGATTTTCCTAATTTTTAAAGTTTTAAAATTTTTGTTATTATAGATCCAAGGAAATTGTGGGTATTTTGATTGGATTGATCCTCTAATGTCCAGAAAAGGGAGCGAAGTTCTTTCCAATATGTTAGCCAACATCAAACAGCTTGAAGAGGAATTGGCTACATCTCGAAAAAGGTAAAGGCTTTACAAGAAAATGTTGACTGGAACCGTTATTATGCTAATCTTTGTACTCTTAGCTAAGAGGATCTAGTTGAAAAATCTGTAAAACTTTGCACCAGTGCTATTTTCTGTTTTTAATTGTACTACAAATGTGCTATGTAACGCAAATCTAACCTCTGTAATGCAAATGTGTTATGTAATGCAAATCTATCCCCTGAAAGTGTGTAGAGAGTTGTTTGTGAACCTGTTTTAAGTGCTAACCCACATAAAAAATCTGTGAAAAACTAACCACTAATACCATAAATACCACCAACCATAAAAACCTGTGAAAGTAATTGTTTGAAACATCACATAAAAACATGTGAAAGCATCTGTTTGAAACATCACTATAAAAACCACCAACCAAATGCAATTTCCAACAAGTACAGTACATCCACACCAAAGTCATCAAAAATCTATACAAACATCTAACAAGTAAACCATATCAAAATCTAAAGTAAAAAGTACCCAAAGGTTCCAACAACAGTTTCCAGTTCCAACAAGTTTCCAACAGTTCCAACAAGTAACCCATAAAAACATCTAAAGTACAGTACATGCCATCTTCATCATCCAATTACTTGCCAACATGACCATTCTTCCCTCCAACAGCTCTTTGCATTGCAATTGAATCCATCTATCTCTTTTTATCAGTAACAAAGTGAGTAAGTTATTGCCTAAGAGATAATAACATACCAGCTGTGTGCTAGTTCCAACTGTGTCATACCACTACAGAAATTGTAGCACAAGAGGTAGCACCAATGTCATAGCCATACAGGATTCATCCAAGAGCAGGGAAAATAACTCTGAAATAATGAAGTCCCTTGTTAAAGATTGAAACAAAATAGTTGCAGTTTGACAACAACGCAAATGAGATAATATGAAACTTACAAATTGAGTAACTTACTGCCTAAGATGCTAATGAAGTGCCAACAAGTAAGTAGCCTGATTTGGACTAACCAAGATGCTAATGCTAATGAAAATGAAGTGCTAACCAAGATGCAGGTCTTGTTTTAGAAATGCTAATGCTAATGCTAATGAAATGCTAATGCTAATGAAGTGCCAACAAGTAAGTAGCCTGATTTGGCCTGACTTAGTCTCACATTTCAAATGTCACACTACTACAGGAAGCATTAAGGGTATGTTTTAAGCCTCACATTTGCTCAAAATAAACCAACTTACAAGGTAAAGGCCTCCATGTAGCCACTGAAATTCATTTCAATTTCAATTGCAATTTAATTTATAATTAGAAAAAGCAAGCTGTCTGAAATAATGAAGTGATTTAAATAAGAGTGAGAAGTTCAGTTTTACATATTCAAACATTAAAAAACATCCCCTTCTCAATGGTCTAGGTCACTACATATTCTATTTCCCCATCTTAATATAAGTTACACCAGCCTGGATTTGAAAGCACGTCACGAACATCACAACATTACCACAATAAGCAAAATAGAGAGCATATAAGTTGAGGTCATAAGTACCATATTATAGACAGCAAATAGCTCCATTGGAGATCAAAATTGGTCAGAAAGCGAATAAAAACATATAGGGTACTATCCCATTTATACTTGCATTGGAGCCAGTGATATTCCTTTTTCAAACAAAAAAAGGAACAATGATGCTAACAATGCATAATCTGTCCCATTGTTACTATCAACTCTGACTCCACGCATATAAACCAAAACAGCTAAAGGAGCTCCTGAGTCCTGACAGTCATGTTAAGCTATATGATGAGAGCATTAATCACCATAATCCTCAGTGATAGTTAACTATCTGGAATTCGGTCCATCAGGACAGCATTCCCAAGTATAAAAACCTATTTCACCACCAAAAGACACATTCTCGGACCAAGCAGGAAAGCAGGATGGTTAATTTCCACAGCTATTACATCTGGCTTGCCTATCTGAAATTTTGAAATGTAAGCTTGTGATTGACGTGTTAATTGAGTGCATTTTATCTGTTACTAATATGGAACTCTTTTTCAGGTATATCTAGGAATTTCAGACGTTCTTCTAGTTCCTTACCCATTCTTCAACAACCAATTTGTTCATCTATGCAAACTCATCAAAATGTGCACGCCCACTGTCTAAAATCTTGTTTTGGGCGATACCATTCACCCGCATGTTCAGAAGTCTAAGAAACCTTCAAAAATATTTTCAATTACAACCTAATTGATAATTAGTAAGTAATATTTTCTACTTAATTGAAGTTTTGCCCTAATTGTTCATCATTTGCCCTAATTTTGCCCTAAAGTTACTTCATAATTTTGCCCTAATTTTACCCTTTCCTAATTTTGCCCTATTTATACCCTAATGTTACTATCTATATTATAATAGCTACTTTACATGAGATCGTGCATAATGGGCCCATTAATCAAACCCAGAAAATTGATCAAACCCGTTGGAATCAATCGGTAATCATTAAATAATAATCAAAACCGAAAGTCAACCATTAATCAAAGTTAAAATCCATTAGAAAATTGAGATCGTGCGTAATGGTCCCAAGATTTACATTACTTTACATGCTGAGGGACCACATGACCACTGTCTTCGTGCATCAAATACCATATAGGAAAAAAACCCTAACTTCGTGCAAACAGAGTGCATACATGGCAAGAATGTGGCGAAAAATATAATCAACAATCCTAAAATCTATAGATCTAACTAAAACCCCAATTTTTGAAAGCCAAAACTTTCAGAATCGGGTAAACCAAAGACGTCGGGGGTAGAGACATATAGATCGATGATGGGTATTTAGAAAGAACATACCTTTATGTATAATCGCACCACAGAAAGATTGCAACGATTTAGTCCAATACGTAGATCGCGACGATTTCCAAGTTCCTCTCTTCGTTCGTGATGATTTCCAAGTCCTCCTCTCTTCGTTCGTGACGATTTCCAAGTCTTCCTCTCTTCGTTCAGCAGATCGGCACACATAAGGGGTAGGAGATGAACAGACGCCAGAGAGGGAGATGAACAGACGCGTATGATTTTGAGAGAGAAAATGAAACGGGAGAAGGTAGAGAGAGATTGCACGGGTTCTGGGTAAGCCTCTCGAAAAAAATGAAGGGTTATATGGGAAGGATAAAAAAGACCTTTCACACAAAACTGTTACGGTGAGTTAACTGAGCCCATTTTCTTAAACTGTAGGGAGGTTTAGTGCTTAAGTTTGAAGTGGAGGGGGGCAAACCGCACAACGTCTAAAGTAGAGGGGGTCATTCCCTACTTTACCCATTAATAATTTATCGTCTTTTTTTATCGTCTCATAAAATTAATCGCTTTCAAATTAAAAAAAATTATGTATATATATTTATATATTTACCTTTTTATATTTTTTATTTTATTTCTCTCTCCACATTTAACTCTCTCCCGATTCATTTTCTCTCTCCTGACCCGCCACTTTACACTTTTTTATTCTATTTCTTTCTCTACATTTAATACTCTACCAACTAATTTTCTCTTACATGGCCCATTCTCTTCTCCCCACTCTCTAAAGAGTAAAATAAAAAAAATATACAATACATAACCAAAATTCTTAATATGCATGCAAAGTAAAAGTGATCGATATTTTAGGGACGGAGAGAGTACTATTTAAGGGTATATTTGAAATCACTTACAGTTTTAGTTTTTAGTCTTAAAAAAAATAAAAAATAAAATCAGTTTGATTTTTACTTTTAAAAAATAGGTATTTAATTACTCAGTTTTTAGTTTAAATTTTTTCTTTTGGGTGTTTGAATACCCAATTTTTATTTTGAGTTTTTTTTTTGTGGTTGTGGTATTTTAAGTTTCCACTTTGATGATGGTGGTGGCGGTAGAGGTAGCAGTGGCGGCAACAGTGGTGGTGGGAGTGGGGGGTAGCGGCGTCTGTGGCTGTGGCAGCGGTGGCAACAGCGATGGTATCAAAACAAATACCAAAACTGTAAATAAAAAACTCCAAAATTAAAGTTAAAAAAAAACCTTTTTAAAAACTAGTTTTCAAAATTAAAAAACAAAAACTGTGTATCAAACGTATTTTTTCTTCAGTTTACAAAACTAGAAACTAAGTGATTTCAAACGTTACTTAAATTTTTGTTTTATGTCATTTTTTAAATTTTAAATCACTCTTTTTAGAAAAAAAAAATTGAATAACACACGTCATCATTTTAGATAAGTAGTTATGTTTCACCAAAAGAGTCATTCTCTTTGTATATAGTATAGATAAACTAGTTTTATAAAAGTAATAATAAATCAAATAACAAAAAATGAATAATATGGTGACAAAGTGTTTTGAGACCAAGTAGACTTAGGTACCGTTTGAAAACCATTAAGTTTTCAGTTTTGTAAACTTGAGAAAAAAAAAAAGTTTGGCACACAGTTTTCGATTTTTTTTCCTTCAGTTTTTTAAACCAGATTTTAAAACAAGACTGTTTTTAAAAATTCAAAATTTGGAGTTTTAGGCTTCCATTTTTGTTTTTTATTTTGAGACCACCACCACAGCCACTACTCTCTGCTGGCGACTGTTGCGGGCCCCGCAGGCCATTGCTGCCGACCCATCTCCCATTGGCCGGCGCCGCCAGCCACCTCCGCCTGCCATTGCTACGCCCCACCGCAGCCACTACCGAAGAAAAAACTCAAAATCAAAACTAGGTAATCAAACACCAAAAAGAAAAAAAAAACTCAAAATCAAAACTGGGTAATCAAATACCCATTTGTTTTTTTTTTTTTTTTGAAACAGAAAATCAAAATTATAAGTGATTTCAAATAGACCCTGAGTTTTCAAGTGTGTTTGTCGCCAAGGTCTTGACTTGGATGCCAAGGTCTCCCCTTTAAGCTCGAGCATGAAGATTGAAAATGTCTAACTTTGATCTTAGAAATTGAAAGTGGTCACGACCAAGGGATGCAGTAAATAAACTTGCAAGTTGAAGGCCTTTGGTCACGTGAACCAATTTCTATACGCTTGGTACGTTCATGAAAGGCATGTGTTTGCAATAATATGAAGAGCAGTTTGATTGTCGTACTAAAGTGGATAAGGAGTTGAAAGAGAAAGGCGAAGATCACAAAATAAACAAGACAATCAGGTAAGCTCGCAAGTGGCAACTATCATAGTATGAAAGTCTTAGAAAGGAGCGAGATATCGTAATTTATTTCTTTTTTCTAGGATTTAAGGCTATGACTAAGAAAGATACAACAATATGTTGAATAAAAACAAGTGATGGGGCAACTAGCCCAGTCTGAATCACAATAAGCTCGAAGAGAAAGATTGGAAGTGGACGAGAGAAAGAGACCTCGACCAAGAACAGCTTTTAAGCGTGGCAAGAGATGATAAGTTGCAACTGAGCGTTGTTGTCGTGACTGATGCATAAACTGGCTAGAGATGGTCACGGAGTGCGCAATAGTAAGCATAGAGATAGTATGAGAAATCAAGTGGCCAACAATACGTCGATAGCAAGAGGGATAGTAGATCTTCATCGGAGAGTCAGATAATTTTGCAAACAACGGACTCCCTCTTGCAACGATATTTATGAGGGATGATTACAGACTTTTTCATTGAGATCACTATTGAGGAAGACATTGTTTACATCTAAGTGATGCAAAGGCCATTCACGAGCAGTAGCAAAGGCCAGAAGAACACACACAGTAACAAGTTTGCCACTAGGGCAAAGGTAGCATAATAGTCAATCCCTCCAATTTGAGTACATCCATTGGCAACCAAAAACATGTTTTTTAACATTCAATGGAACCATTTGATCATCGCGTAATCTACTCGTACTCCTATTTAGAACCAATAAGTTTCTTGCCAGGCGGTAAAGAGACAATGAACCATGTGTTGTTGTTGGTAAGGGCAATAATGTCAGCCTGCATGGCCTCACACCATATCTGGGATTTTATAGCTTTGAGATAACTAGTAAGTTCATGAGTAAGGGATGCAAAGGAAAGGAAAGAAAGGTAAGAAGGCAAAAAAAAATGGTCTTATTTAAAAAATTTGCTAAAGGATGTGACCTACTTGAACTCATAGTTGAAGAAGGATCACTCTTGGGTAGTCGAGCAATAGTAGTCTGTTAGGTATGGCGATAAGACTGTGTACAGGAGATATTGGCAGGTTTGTGGATAGCTAATCACACAAGCGCCTTCTAACTTATTTAGAGTTTTGCCTGTAACTATACTCTGACTTAAGCATCGAAGTAGGTCATAATTCCCGGTCATGGTTTTCGATCAACTTCCTAAACAACAACAACAGATAACAATAAATATACAAGCGAAAAAGAATCAAGCTCAACACAAGGCCAAACTTACCTCCTGACAAAAGTTATGTTTAAGTCCAAGCAAAAGCACATTCTCCCTGAGGTGGTTTTTTTTTTTGGGGGAGGGGGGGGGGGGGGGGGCAATGATGGTTAGCCAAAGAAAGCCTGTAGAGCATGAGCAGGGCGGACGCTAGAGTTGTCAAACGGGCCGGGCGGCCCGCGGGCTGGCCCGACCCGGCCCGGTTCTGGCCCGGGCTGGCCCGGCCCCGACGATGAACAGTAGCGGCCCCAGCACAGCGGGCCTGGGGCCTGGGCCTGGACCAGGCCGTCCATTGCTGCGAAAAAGCCCGGCCCGGCCAGGCCCGGAAACGGGTTTGGCCCGGCCCGAAGTCGGCCCGGGTCTGGCCCGGTCTGCGGCCCGGATCTGGCCCGGGGCTGGCCCGGTCTGCGGCCCGGGTTTGGCCCGGTTTTGGCCCCACTTGTTTGAATTTTTTTGTTTTTCCCCCCTTTCTTCCACCCCTTTTCCAAAATTCCACTTTTACCCCCCCAACAGCAATATAACGGCTAGTTTGGGGGGTATTTTAGTCTAACTTATATTTTTCAACTCCTTTACACTCTTACCCTCCCCAACAACTATAAACGGATAGTTTGTAGGGGTATTTTGGTCTTTTGTGAAGTTTCTAAAATCTATAAATTCACACCATTTCTCTCTAATTTTTCACACCAATCTTCTTACTCTCTCTTACCTAAACATTCTATATTTCTACAAGCTTTGCTACTATTTTCCTCTCCAATTACTACTCTTGCTAATTACTACTAGTATTTACTAATTAGTACTCTTGTTTATTAATTACTAGTCTTGCTAAATTCTTTTTAATTACTACTCTTGCTAATTACTACTAGTATTTACTAATTAGTACTCTTGTTTATTAATTACTAGTCTTGCTAAATTCTTTTTAATTACTAACTCTCTAATATTTGTTACTCGTTCATTCTTTTAATTGTTATTTCTTATTACTACTCTTATACTTGTGTATTTAGTTACTCTTACAAAGTTTAGCTCGAAATATGGCTGGATTATTGAAGAAAATGAGGCGTGCATCGTCATCACGAAAAACATCATCATCATCGCAAGCACCACCACCAGCACAAGCGCCAGCGCCACGGCCATCACAAACACCAATCCAAGCACCAACACAACCATTCGTTCCTGGACGAATGAGTACAGGCTGTATGATAGATACCCAAGCCAATTGGGAGTTCAATCAAAACATTCCAGATTTTGAATACACGCCTGATGAAGACCCCCCGCATTATAGTCAAGGACGCAGCTCGGTTGGCGAAGCTACTACTCCGTGGCATAATCTCAACCCTATGCCTGGTCATGATGAAGAAGGGCCGAGCAATGCCTCCGGTAATGAGCCAGAAGTCCAAAAGGGAAAAAAAAAGAAAGCCGAGTGTTGGAATCATTTCGATGTAGTTATGGTGGACGGCATCCGAAAAGCTCGATGTAAGTACTGCGCTAAATTATTTTCGTCTGGTAGTGGTAATGGACATCTTAACAGGCATTACCCTCTGTGTGCACCTCGACAAGGCCACGTCGAACCTACCCAAACGCAGTTATCTTTTGACGGTAAGTTATTTGTTTATAATCAGCGAGAGCAAAGAGACGGTCTCGCTGAATTTGTTATTCATGATGAACAAGCCTTTTCTTTTGCCGATAATCCTAAGCACTCTAGATATATGAACACATACGTTCAACCTTTGTACAAAAAGGTTCATAGAAACACAACTAGATCCGATGCACTCCGACAGTACAATGCTGCTAAAGCACGCCTTATCGATTATTTCGATAAATTTGAAGGTAAAGTTAGTCTTACTTCTGATATTTGGCAATCTCCTTTACTTTTGTTAGTTATTCTTGTGTGACCGCTCATTGGATTGATGTAGATTGGGTTATGCACAAGAGAATCATCGCTTTCGAGCACTTCCCTTATCCGCATGATGGAATGAACATTGCTATTCTTATATTAAAAGCATGCACCACATTTAAAATTAAGGATAAGATTATGAGTGTTAGTTTTGATAATGCTTCTAATAATAAAGTTGCTGTTGCAGCTTTAAAGGAGACGCTTCAACCTGTACTTAACGGTGAATTATTTCATGTTCGCTGTGTTTGTCACATTATTAATTTAATTGTTCAAGATGGTTTAGCTGCTGCAGGAGATATTCTTCTCAAAATGAGGGGTATGACAGCGTATGTTAATAGCTCGAGTCCGAGAACACAACAATTTAAAACGTTGTGTGTTCAATATAATATGCCTCGCAGGAGAGCAGTTACAGATGTGGTCCACAGGTGGAACTCTACATACCACATGCTTTTACACATTCTGGCATACCGAGAAGTCTATACGCATTTTCTACTAACCCAGTTCCCAGCCGGCTTGCCAACTCAAGAGGAATGGCAGATGGCCACATACCTAGCTGAATTTTTGGAGGTATTCTACACGTCTACCAATTTATTGTCTGGTACGTACTATCCCACCTCTCCTCTCGCTGTAATAGAAATTCTGAAGATGGCTACAATGTTAACAAAATGGAGATATATAGGACCCTTTAAGGAAATAGTAAAAGTGATGGATCAAAAATTTAATAAATATTGGAGTAAGCTGCCTGTTATTTTTACTGTGGCTACTTGTTTAGATCCTAGGTTAAAGTTGCATGGCGTGAACGCCTCGATACAAGAGATATCGAAATTAATGTGCTACACAGCAGAGGAGACAACCGCATTCACAGCAAAAGTGAGCAAGAGGTTTGAGGACTTGTTCAACGTCTATCGTAATTCTGCTGACGTGCGCGGGCGAGCTACATCATCATCCACTGTTGAGAGGTATTATGCGCCATACCTTCAGGGCTTTGAACATCTAGTAGCAAGACAACTACCAGGTGAAGGTACTTCTAATTCGGCAGGTTCGTATACTTTTTCCTCTTTTAATGAGATTGGTGTATATGCAAATACTGATCATTATTCTGATTTATCAAGGCAAGAACAGGTTAATTTTAATTTGTTAAATTTTTGGAAACAAAATCAAAACATGTATAAAACTTTATCCCAAATTGCACGGGATGTACTGCCAGTGCAAGCCTCCACGGTTGCTTCAGAGTCGGCATTTTCAGCTAGCGGGAGGGTTTTGGATGACAGGAGGAGTCGTCTTAACCCCGAGTCGCTCGAGCTATGTGTATGTTGGAAGGATTATCTTGATGCGAAATACCGCGAGCAAGATAAACCGATTGATGATAGGAAGAGCAGTGACTCGGATATTGAAGTACTTCTGGATGATTAGGTAATTTGTTTTTATTTTCCTCTTTTGATCCTTTTGGTTGACGTTGCAGATTTCTTGATCTTTGATTGCTGATATTTTGGATAGACATTCATTATTATTTTGATTGTTAGAATTTTAAGAATAAATTTTTTCACAAAATATACTTTTTTTTCCATATATATAAAATAAATTTTTACAAGCAAGATATATATTTTTTCGTATATATAAAAAAATAGGTAACTTCGCCTGTTTGTTTACAAGCAGCCGGTCCCAAGCCCGGATAAAAGGAGGAGGGCCTATGAATACATTTATTATTTTTCTATATAAATTGTTATGTGTTAAGATTTTATTAATAAAGCTCATCAAGAAGAGTATGAAAATGTTTAACATATAATAAAAAATATAATGGCTAACAAATAAATATGTATATACATACATACATATATATGTATATTACTTATAATGAAATAAAAGGATAAAGATTAGGTTCGTTAAATTGTGAATATTGCCTAGAGATGAAATTTAAAATTGAATAACAAGAAGAAAAAAAAAAAAAAAAAAGGGCCCGGGCCCGGCCCAAGCCCGGCCCTAGCTATTGGGCCTAGGGCCTGGACTGGGCCTAGGTTTGCCTTCGGCAGGCCCGGCCCGGCCCGGCCCGGTTGGCAGCCCCCACTGGCCCGGCCCCGGCCCGGCCCCACAGCAGGCCCGACGGGCTTGGGCTGGGCCGGCCCAAGCCCGGCCCTTTGACATCTCTAGCGGACGCCACGGAGGCTTGAAGGGACACCAAACCCCGTTAATAAAAATCCTACGGCTTGTTAAGCCTTGGTTCAAAAATGCCATGGAATAAAATGCCGCCTTCAAACGTGATATACCCAGAAAAACAGGTTTGAAGCTTTACCAGATTATCCGTACCTAAAAAAAAGAGAGGGAAAAAAGAGCTTCATCTTTTATCTTTTACATTTTAAAAAACCCAAAAACAAGATTTTGCTGGTTTAGAAGAATTTGGCTACGACATATGTAAACTCTGTTCGCCTTGTTTTATTTAGTTATTAACCTCACTTGTCACGTAAAGTGTCCCACCGGAAATTTTAGCTTCTAATCACTATTAGATGAAAGCATTTGCTCGAAACCTTTTTGCACTTCGTTTAAGAGAATTTCCTAATACATTTACACTGGCCTTCGAACATATAATTTCGAGATCCACCTGCTGAGAGTTCTCATTATTCTCACTAATTTTTTTAACAAGTTTGTCTTTAGTTTTAAAAATACAAAATAGTCGAATCTTATCAACTTTTCCAACACATCTTTTCTAAGTAGATTTATTGAGACCTATTAACCTAGGGCAGCATTTTTCAAAAAAAAAAACCTCACCTCCGCCCAAAAGTTCCATCATGACTATATGTCACAGCACTTATCACCAACCCCATAGTAATAAGAAGAAATCGAATAAAGATGCATATCAGAAGAGAACCTTATTGTTGAGTTCCAATGGTAGACCCAAGGCACTTGCTTTAACAAAATATCTTATATATATGTGTCTATTAAACACCCCATCATGCCCAAATGTCATGTCTCAAACCCACCCCAGTATCAAGTTAACCACACATGACTTTACAATTTATCGGAGAATAGAGATCGCTCCCTCAAATTTGCTGAAATTCAATAACGATGAGAGCCAAAAAAAAGAACATAAACTTCAGGATAATAATTAGTTGATAGTAGATAACTTATCCTTATCCTAACTTTATTTCCTTCAATACACTTCGATGAATCATAAAACATAGGGTCTCTTTCTATAGCCTAGGGCACTGGTCTCGTAGCTAAAGCAGAAAAACCTGGTCTCGTAGCTAAAGCAGAAAAACCTAAACGACAAAAATAAATCGTGCACTTTGACAAATCCGATGCGCGATTGGGTTCCTTGTTGGATAGAGATTAGAAGTTCTGTATGGCCCAACCCCCAAAATTGCCCCAAAAGTAGTCAAATAGTCCAACATTTTTGGCCAAATTAAGGTAAAATCACCAACTATAATAAGCTTTTCTAATTCAAATTTCACTAACCACGGCTTTCTACAATCACCTAAAAAGAAGGAAACCATTTACTTAGGCAGTCATTGACTAAAGTATCTACTGATATTTACCCCAAATTATCAAAAAAAAAAAAAAAAAGAATTCTCGTTATTCCAAGAACAAAATCCACTGAACTCTTTCATATAATCGGTTACAACCACTCTATCTACCCTTATTGCCATTTCTGTGTCGTCTAATGGCATTAAAAGTCCCCCACAAAAGAGTAGTTTCATTGATGGATCGCGTGATGAGTTATTTTTCTTGTTCTCAAAGTTCATGCTGTTAGAGAATAAGCATAACATCGTTAGGCTTAACACTTGAAACTTGCACCTAGAGAGACAAAATAATAAAAAAAAAACTTATCAAGGTGCACCATCACCAAAGTGAACGAATAAACATAGTGCATGTAGAACTATTATAACAAAAAATTAAATATACAAGCGTGAATAATCGAATGCAAAGCGTTACCAAACATAACACTTGCGTGATACATTTACATTAGCACTCGAATGTAGTTCTGATGAGGTCGGTCCTCCCCAGGGTATGAGAACTCTCATAGTTCTCGCACGTCTTTTCTAACAAGTCCATCTCTAGCCAATTTCCGATCCAAAATAAAAAGTAGTCGATTCTCAAACTTTTCTGACACCTCCTTTCTTAGTAGACTTGTCGAAACCTCCGATCCGATGTCCCAAGCAGCTATATATATAACTTACCTAACTCAAGTTGTTGTCGCTTGTCTTCTTAGGATCTCAATTTCAAATCAACTTTGGCTCTGTTAGACGCAATGTCCATGCAGTCCCTCCAGTCCACTAGCTATCTGCCCCGAGCATAGCTTGCAAATACTGCGACTCTACAACTGTATGTTTGCATGTGTAACTCTAAAGTACAACGTTTACGGAAAACATTTTTCAATATGGTCATAGGAGAAGAGAAGCTGTGCATGGAACTACTAGCGCAGTTTCAGGAGCCAAAACTTAAAACCCGTGGAAGAATGACAACATAAACAACCTGGTGCAAAGAAGAACAGTTTTGTGGAGCCGTTGGACATGTATGTTGCCATGTAGAAGAAGGTCGTTGTTCAAGAAGTCGGTCACGAAATGAAGAGATTTAAGTAAATTGGGTTGACGAAAATGAAGGAGAATTAATTCACCCTCAAAGGGCTCTTTATGGTATATAGTTAGGACAAATTACACTTATGTCTCTGAGATTAGGTTATAGTTACAGGCGAGGACAATAGTTTAGACATATTACACCTATGTCCGTTGATCAAACGGAATCTTAAAAACCCTAACGATTTTAATGAAAAGACTATATTACCCCTAAGCTGACATCATTAAAAAATTATATTTTTTGGACGAAATCCTGACGGATGGACACGGCTGATACATTTTAAAAGTGTTTGGTTACGGAATGTTACATATTAAAACTTAGTGTCCTTAACTGTAATTATACCCTAACCTCAGGGATATTTGTATAATTATCCATATAGTTATGGTGAATACCTTGCGCACACGGCCGAATAAATTTTAACAATTCCATGAAGAGATTTGTACTCGGGAAGCCCCCAAGAATCTTTAGGTCCCCAATAATCTTTAGGACACCTACTAATATCTTACTATCTGCTTCTGTCGCACCATTAGCATTGTCGATTCATAGTTTCATCAATCATACACTTATTGAATGATGTCATCGCACCGTTGTCGATTTCATAGCTTCACCAATCATACACCACTTATCGAATGATGTCATCTTTTTATCGTCCCAAAATAAAAGCAACTTCAATATGTAATCATAGAATCGAGAAAGACAAAGTGTTATAATTATCTTCTTATCAGCCGAGTTGCAAAATGGTTCCCCAACACGCAACCACACACGCACTGGTCCAGCCACATCAAAGTCACTCTATTAACAACAGTCGAAAGTAGTGGGACAGATTCATCGAAAATGCATCTCGCAATTTCAAGTGCAACAAAAGCAAAAAGGTAAATTAGTACCAAAAGAAAACATAAAAAAGATAAAGGAAGAGAAGAAAAATCAGACAGACAGGACATTGCTCCAGCTACCGAGACTCACACGAGGACACAAGCCGACGAAATTACCAGGATCCAAGCACCCCAATCTCCGTCAACCCAAAGTCGAACACATTTAAGGGTTTTCCCGTTGACGGTCGTGATCGGATCCCCAGCCACGAATCCCAAACTGTAACTGGGCAGCCGCTATCAAGAACTCCACCGCTTGTTGTGGTGTCAGCAGGTCCACAACCCTCCTTATAGTTTTCAGCCGCAGTTCATCAGCCTTCGCTACCACCATCACCAGCCCTTCGATCTTTTCATCCACATTCACACTCGTTCCAACAATGTCACCGGCATCATCCTATCAAAACAAATGAATTTTAAAAAATGCTAGGAATAATCACTATTTTCCATTTGTTTTCTGTAAAGTTTAATTTGTGAGTTTGGGTTAAGCGATAATATCACTTAGAACCCTCACAAAATTAAATAAAATAAAATTAAATTAAATCAAATCAAATCATAGTGTATGACTGGTCCCAAAGGAACATCCAGGTGGCCAGCTCTTAGTCCGCACCATTCCTTGTATAATGATGTCCTTCCTATATGAAAGCCATGGCACCCATTAAATAAAATCAATACATGCCTACGCAAAACGTAGCAACGATGCATATGGATACGTCCCTCCAAGTTTTGATTTCACGGGTTTAATTATTTCGTGGGTAAAAATATAGATTGGTTTCTTTAAGTAAAAATATTCAGATATTTTCGAGTGATATGAAAACGAAAAAATTGCCATGTTTGTGACCACATCAATGCACAAGATTCGCATTTTGCATCCATATCCCTTTAGATGGCATGTTTAGATTTCTGCATGGCAGACTATCTGCTGATGTGTGTGACATGAAACGATGTAAGATCGACCCCGTCTATCCTACAAGATTAAATAAGGAATCTTAAAGAATTAAGAGAGGAAGAGAGCTACCCTTGAGGCCTTAGATACTGAATGATCGTTTGGATGAATAGCTTTACAAATATAGCATCAAATCTTCCCAAATTTAAATACACTATTCAACTGATTCTACATGGTTTTATAAATGCATCTTATTTTGTACTCATACTAATCAACAAAAAGTAAATGAAGATCAAGGGTCTCAAGGTTGAAAAGTGGGACTGAAGTGCCAAATTAAGAACAGAAACAGTGAGAAATTACTGATACTGCAGATATGGTGATGCATGCCTGCCACTGAGACAGTTCGTCGGTGATAGCATTCTCCTCCTGCACAGTCTCGCACTGCAGCTCGTTGACCCGGCTGAACTGGGCCGGCGAAAGGTCACCCAGGTCACCAGTGCGCAGCCCGCGCAGGATGTCCACTATGTGGGACTCAAAGAGGATGCTGGCCTCGGTGTAGACCAGATGGAACGCGGTGGTGGGCCGCCACCCCGCGATCCAGTGGAGGGACCGCTCGAGGGAGGTGCACCATGGCGCCGAGAACACCGACAGCACGTCGTGCTTGGCGGCTAGCGACTTGACCCGGAAGTACTCGTCGTAGTGGGTCATGACCTTGCGGACCAAGGCCTGGAGGTGGTGGTGGTCCTCCTGGGTGGCCGGCGGCCTAGGTGCCTTGGTGAGCTGGTGGACCAGGAGGTGGAGCTGCCCGAACCATGTGTCGTGGAAGCGGTGGAAGCCCATGTGGTGATGCTGTGAATGAGTTTTTGAAGGCTGAAAAGCGACTGGTGTTTCTTGGTGAAGCTGCTTTATAAGCGGGGGTTTGTGGGAAGAGGATTTGGGGGGTGCTGAGGCTTGAGAGAGCGGCGCGTGGAGAGCTACTTGTAACGAGATGAGTGGGTGGAGGTGGTGATGCACGGGGGCAGCTGTTTTGTTGCGGCCGCTGCACTGCATGCAGATGGTCCTGGCAGCTGTATGTTGTCGAGTGTGGCTATTCCCGGAGCACCAACGTCAGCCGTGAGCACGATGAATTAGGATTTAAGGCACCATGACAACTTTAACAACAAAAAAAGAACTAAATTTTATTTTTATAGTCATAATAGTTTTATTTCAAAATTTATCTAACAATTTGTTAGATTAAAAATATTGTAGACCATAATAATCTAATTACTAGTGCAACAGTCATATAGTAGGGTTTCACACGAACTTCGGGCTTGGTTTGATTACAATTTTTTGTTTTATTGCAAAAAAAAAAGGTAGAAAAAATATATATTTTTTATTTTTACTAATGTTTAATGAATACAAGAAAATCAATGTAGATCCGTATGTGTATGAATGTAATCGGGATTAGTTGGTTATAAATGTTCGGGACAATTTGATGATGAGTGACGACTATATTATCAGTGAGCTAGGGATGGAAGCTATGGCAATGAAACCTGATCATAACAGTTTTTACTTAATTTTTTAAAAATAAAAAAGAGTTGTTTTTTAAAATACTAACAAATGTGTATCGACTTATTTACAAAATCATGAAGGTAATGAAACTATGCTACCAAATTAGTACAATATGCTTCGATTAAGTCGTTCCTATGTTTAAAGTAGCCTACCGATTGGTACTAGTTAGTACCACAACTTAACTTTTATGAAATGTAATAAAAAAAAAAACCAATTAGGATGTATTGGATTTGAATCTTGTTTTAGTTTAATCCATAGAACCGTGTAATGGAACTTGTTTTCACGTATTAGCAAAAGCGCCAACATAGATAACCCATTTCAAATCTGTTGAAATTAAATTTCAGTTATTGAATCGTCACCACCACACAAAGCACAAAATTGCGGGATTGTTATGGGAAAAAATTGCCGGATTATTGTACAGTTATGCATTTATTTCTCATTAGGATAATAGAAAGCCGACTTTTGATTTTTATTTCTTCCTTTTACTATTACGAGAAGCCTCCAATCAACCTAACTTTTCTTTTTAAAAAAAATAAAAATCAAAGAGGCGAAATATAGGTTGCCAAGCCATTTATCTTTTGCATTCCCTAAATATTCCCCATATTAAAGAGCATGTCATCGGCGTAGCCTCAGCTTTAATTTCTTTTGCTTATCGATCTATTAGTAGCATGCACCGGTTTCATTTGACCATGTACTGGATCGATTTTGCTTACCTCTATCCCCCTTTTGGTTTTGATTCTGTGGCTCTTTGATATGTTTGTTATCGGCTGCTAGACGGGAATGTCTCAACTTTAGCATGTCGCTGACTTATGATGCCTATCGTGTTTCTCTCACCTATCATGGTATATATTTCTATCTTCTGTCCAAAAAAATTGTTGTCAAGTGCTTATTGCTTAGGCATCAACTTTACTTAATACAGGCAAACCTCAATCTGGATAATCTAGAGTAATAAAAAAAATTCTAGTGACAAAAATTGAACGCTAAAACACGAAACCTCTAGAAATCCTACCAGATGTGCATCGAAGCAGTACAAGAAGGCAAAAATTTACACATGACGTATTGGTTGTGATTGCATGCTAGCGATGAGGTCATAGTTATTAAAGGCGTAGGCGCACCTCAGGTGCAAAGGGTCCTTGGAGCCTAAGCGCAAGGTACATGTGCGCGTCTTTTCGATGTGAGGCACAAAATAAAAATAAATAAATATTAATTCATTAAATCATGTAAAAAATGCAAAACATGGCAATTTAACAAATTTTGAATACTGAAAAATGTATCAAATCCAATGAGAAGTAGTTAATCTTAAGTGACTATAACAACGTCATTCTCATCATTGGTGAGGGTTAAGGCAATAATATTTCCCTCAAAAGGGAATTATAGGTTCCAAATCTGGTAGAGATTCCTCCTCAAATTCATCTTCTTTATCTACAAGGTAAAGTGAAGGAATAAATTTACTTAAAAAATAATAACAATTGAATATGAGAATCGATTATGGGGATTTGGGGTTTTAGGATTTTTTGTGGGTTAAAATATTTCTTTATTATGTAATAAAACAAAGAATAAAAAATAATGAACGGTTGAGATGATGACACGATACAAAAATCAAAAATTAAGATTCTTAGGATTTTTTTTTTTTTTGCACCTCCACTACCGCCTTGTGCCTTGGACTTGGGCGCCTAGGCATGCACTTTTTCCAAGAGGTTGCACCTAGCCCTAGTCGAGGCACAAGGTGTGCACCTTGCGCCTAGGCTTGCCTTCTAGATATGAGACACAAAATAAGAATAAATAAATATTAGTGCATTAAACCAATAAAATCATGTAAAAAATGCAAAACATGACAATTTAACAAATTTTGAATATTGAAAATGTTTCAAATCTAATGAAAAGTAGTTAATCCTAAGTGAATATGATAACGTCATCCTCATCATCTGTGAGGGCTAAGGCAACAATATTTTCCTTACAAGAAAATTATAAGCTTCAAGTCTGGTAGAGATTTCTCCTCAATTTCATCCTTTTTATCTACAAGGTAAAGTGAAGGATTAAATTTACTTAAAAAAGAATAATAATTGGATACAAGAATCGATTGATTAGGAATTTTTTGTGGGTTAAAATATTTATTTAGTATGTTAAGAAACAAAGAATAAAAAACAATGACTGGATGAGATGATGTCACAATGTAAAAATCAAAAATTAGGATTTTTGAGTTTTTTTTTTCTGCACCTCCACCACCACCTTGTGCCCAAGGGCGCCTAGACGCGCACCTTTTCGAAGGGGCAACGCCTAGCCTTAGTCGAGGCACAAGGAGTTTACCTTACGCCTAGGCACGCCTTTGATAACATTGGATGAGGCACCATCTTTTACGGTTTCACGTCTGGAATCATACCGAATAATCAAATACCAAGCTAACGAGTAGGAACTGAAAGGGCTCTTCGTAGTATGGAGAAGAATTCTATCATAAATTTCAATGCTACAACCTATGAGTCACTAATGTGTGTGCGCGCGCCTGCATGCTAGGTTATTTGAGCGTGTTTCATCTCTTCTTTTGCCCCACTCATGTAAAGAAAGATGAAGTTTCTTGGAGAAGTTCAACAGCTTATGTCGGTGCGAGAATGGCCATCATCTCTTTCTGGGTGCTTAGCCTAAGCTTGTCAGCATCTACAAGCAATTGAGCCAGGCCAATTGAATAAGCTCAAAGCCTTGTCCACACCCTGGCGCGACTCACCAACTTCAACTGCGCCATAGTTTTGGGCTATAACTTGTACGCTAGGTCCGCCTGCAAGAAATGTGCCAAAACGTATAGCTTATTTCGTTTAGTTTCAGCTACGCTTCAAAACCTAGCGTTGATTAGCTCAAAAGTGTCACCAGGAGCTAACTTCTGTGCTGTGTTTGGTAAAGTACGAGAGAAAGAAAAATGAAATCAGACAGAAAGTCTTTTTAATTAGGTAATTTGAAAAGTATAATATATTTCATGAAAGGGCGTGTAATATTCCACCTCATATAGTTTAACAAAAAGGTAGAAGTTGGTAGTAATGCCTGTGAAGTCGCCAAGTGGCGGACAGTTTATCTTCCTCCTCCAGTTTGTTGATATCTGGTTTCCTATAATTTATTTCTGTCTTGATTTCTATCTCCACGTGCAATCTGTTTATTTTTGTCTTGGTCTGTCTCTTCACGTGCAATTAGGGACTTGCACTTGAAGGAGAGTGTTAAGCAAGATAACATTGTTGGACTCATTCTTTAACAGCTTAAACTTTTAGACCAGATAATAACTTAACAAACTCTATGTGATGAACAAACTCCATGGCAAGACTGTCTCAAAGTCTTGGGTTCAATCCTTCCCGTTTGAACGTTTGGGCCTTGACCAAGTCTTGAACTCAACATTATATATGCACTGGTTGACATATTCAGCTTTCTCTGATTCATATACAAAACCGAATGCTGATGTATCTTACTTTGGTCATACTGCTGCGCAGCCGAGACTTCCAGAAGTGGGGTTTTCAAAGTTGTACTCATAAATGATGCTACTGAATCTTGTTGGGGTCTCTTGTTCTCAAATGTTAGGATACACTTATGGCTCACTCTACAGCAGAAAAGAGAGGACCTTCCACTACTAATTTAATCGTGTATACACGTTTGACCGTCTCCAGCGTGATCAGCCCCGATACACGGAAGATGCTCTGTTTACACTCTAAACAAAGAAGACCCAAATCGGAGTTAAGGGAACAAGTGTCCAATGATTAGAAGCTAGATGTAGGATACTGCGTCTCCACTGCCCATTCTAACCATCTAAAAATTTCTTGGGAAGTTACGTTCAAGAGGTTTGAAAACCATCAACAGCCATCCCTGGACAGGAATATATCTAAATGGAATTCCCCATCCCACAAGCAACCAGCATCAACCAAGACCCAGTTAAGGTCCACATCCTTGGGTGGACTTTGAATGTAAAACATAAAGGATTAAACGCATAAAATCCTCAACAGTTACTGCCAAAAGAGCTGTAAACCCCCAACCTATTTGTCAAAGCAATCTAAAACCACGACCTATTTTTTAGTTGCATTTTTAACATGCCATCCATCAAGTGGATGGAAAAAAGCCTGTGCCTTTCACATGTGAGTGAGAGCAATTCTGGTATCACGCATTCCCAGAGTTAAAAACATAATGCGCTAATTATACTTATATTCCTGAGATTAAGGGGTAATTATATGCGATGACACATAGTTTCAAAATGTAACATTCCATGATCAAAAGTGTTTCAAATGTATCACCCGTGTCCATCCGTCGGGATTCCATCCAAAAAGTGTACTTTTTTTATGATGTCAGCGATACGTATTTTTAAAATGACAAAACCACCCTTGTACTATATATACTGAGTAATTTTTAAAGTTTTTAATACTGAATAATTTTTATTGTATATACTGAGTATTTTGAACAAAAAATGTCATTTAATAATTAGAATAATTATTTTGTCTTCCCCAGCTAACTCTCCGGCACAGCCCCCTCCCCTCGCCCCACGCCGACAGTCCCTTCCTTCTTACACGCCATGGCAGCCCCACTACCGGCCGCACAAGCGGTCGCCGGCGACTAACTACGTTCCCCACGCCTTCGCCGAAATGCCCCTTCATTGTGCCTCTGCGAGCATCGCGCCGATGCCACCGTGCCGCTACCACTGCAACCGTCCGATCGATGTTGCCGACAAACCTGTCGCCGGCCAGCAACTTCGGTCAGCAGCCCCATCATCGGCGATCAACTCCGACGCTCCTTCACCGAGCGCCATCACCAACGCTTGCCAAATTTTCAAACAATTTAAATCCTCTTTCAATGTGTAATTTGATTTTCACATTTAGGTTAATCCTAGCCATCGCTTCGCCTAACCCGCAGCTCACCACCGCCAGTACCTTCAGGTCAAAGTAGTGCACGGCCTGCACGATTGCACGCCCCCTCCTCACCGTGTTCCCACTCTTGAACACGCCCGAACTGACGAAAATGCCGTCACACCCCAGCTCCATCATTAGCGCTGCGTCCTCCAGTGTCGCCAACCTTCCCGTCGCAAAGTGCACCACCGGCAACCTCCCCAGCTGCTTGGTCTACATCGCCAAATCATTGGCGCAGCTATCTTCTTGGCGAAGGTGAATCGCCGCAACCATCTCGACGCTGCCACCACAGCCCGGGATCTCGAGGGAAGGCGACGCCGGCGACGGGAAAGGGGGAGGGTGGGGGCGACGGGGAAGGGTGCGGTGACAGGGAGGCACAGGCGAAGGGGTGCTGCCGACGGTGTTTGAGACAGAAATGGCCAAATGGGCTTGGGGGGGGGGGGAGGGGGAGAGTAATGGCATTAATGGAATTAATGGGTATTTTATTTTAAAGTCAGTGGCAATCAAGTCTTTTTGTCAAAACTATTAAGTATTTTTGTATTCCGTTTGTCAATGGATATAAGTGTTACATTTTGAAACTTTGTGTCCTCACGTGTAATTACTCCCAAACCTCTGGGACATAGATGTAATTACCCAAACATAATTCATCTAGACCAGTTGGCAAACGAAAGAAAAAAAAATTTCTTTTCGCTCCATCTTCTTCAATCTTCCTCCCAACAACTCACCTCCATCACCAACGGGTAGGATCAAACTACCACTGTACCACAACTAGGTACCACACTCCCATGGCATTCCTAACAAATCCCTTCCTACTGTGAAGACAAAAAAACCACAAAAGGCACACTTAAAAGAACCACCCACCTATAAATTATCATAGTAGAAATCATTCCGACAAGAGAGCTGCCGAGCAATCACATTCTATCCAGAAAGCTCAATTTCATCAATCACTAACCTTCCAAGCATGGCCAGAGCTATGATTAAAGTCCTAATCTTTATAAAACCACGCGTAAATTTTTAATCTTTCCAAAACCACGCTTAAATCTTGCACCTAAATTTGGACTACAAGATGGATTTCTATTTTCAAGATTGAGGCTATTTCTTGTTCCAATTCCAATTCCTTGCATTCACTAAAATAAATATCATTCATATACAAGATTGGTGATATTTTCCATCGTATCTAAACATGATACAGAGTTTGTGGTGGCGATGGGTACTGGCGGCTTGATGGGATTGTAAGAGAGGTAAGGGGCGTCTACAATGGTGGGTGTGCCGCCGGCAAGGTGGGAGTCCGAAGTGCTTGAGAAGATGGGTAAAGAAGGTAGGGGGTGAATATTCCAATTATTTCCCTCTCACGTAAGAGGCACAACATCTTTTTCCATCCACTTGATGGATGGAATGCGAAAAACGCAACTCAAACGTTGGGGTTTTAAATGCTAGAATAAGTAGGTTAGCGTTTCGTGCGCCTTTTACAGGCTTGTCATGCATTTCATCCAAACACATTAGTACGTGAGGACTTCAAATTTCCCTCAGTCCTTGGTTAGCTGGTTGGAGATTCTGTGTCAATTAGAGCAATTCTGGTACAGGTAACACAATAATAATAGTTTTAATTGAAGAACCAACTTCCCAAGATCCTGAAATCGTAAAATGTCGCTAATTTTTTTTTACCTTCATACAAACATGATGAAAGAGACCTATGTTACATGAACTCGGTACGAGTGTCCGGATTGGATACGTGTCCAAGTGTCGGACTCGTCCAGACACGGGGACGCGGCAAAATGTTCATTATTGTTATTGTTTTTTAGTTATTTTGAAGGCAAAAAGGAATTTTATGTGATGCATTTAATTTTAACTGATAACTTGTTGTCTCAAAACAATAACTAATTATACAAAAGAGTATAAGATAGTATCATAATTGTATATCCTATGAAATGTGTCGGACACATATCTCATACTCATGTCCAAGTGTCGAGTGTCCGACAAGGATACTTCACGCAAACCGAAGAGTCCATGTAACATAGAAAGAGACACCGTGAATTTCTAGTGAAAAGAATCTAAGCATCCTATGCTTCTAGCTTTTGATGTCGTCTACAGCAGCAGAAGTAAAATAGCCTACTGAATACTGAATACTGCAAGTACTAATCAAGCATGCCGCTACATATGATTTCTGAAACTGATATCCAGGTAGCAATCCCACCCCATGTCAAGATTTATACATCCAACAAAAAGTGAATAAAATAGATCAAATTTGCTACGTACAAATCACCCCTCTGCATTTATTTCCTCAATCTGAGATTATAAAGTATCAACATACTCCCAAAGATGAGTTCAACATTAAATAACATGCCGGAGTAACTGAAATGTTGCAGCTGATCAATCAAGGATGAATCATGATACATAATTCATCGCAAATTCATATCTAACCACATGAAATACAAGTTCCCACGTTCAAGACTGGTATTAATCGAGTGAAAAGGAGAAGGTTTGGCGCTATGTGACCAGGATTTTCCTACCTTCCCTTCCGAATGAGGGAGCTCTCTCTTCTAAGGTTAACTACTTCGCAGCTATTATCATCATCTCAAGTGTTCCACGTCTGCCACGCAGTTTGAAAGCATATTAAAGAAAGAAAATAGAAGAGACGTGATGATTTGCTCAGTGACAGTTACTGACATACCAACTAACAATGTATAGGTGGTTTTCCCTAAGTAGAAGCTTACCCCCTTACACTTCTGATACCCTGAGGGCCCAAACTATGCTTGCATGGGATATTCCCATTATGCTGACTGCATTGACCTCACCTTGGAATGTCCATTGTTTTTTAAAATCTGACTAGCAGCCTTAGTCGATTGTTATGTGTTCGTAAAATCCTCTAAATAGCAGCCTAGGATTTCGTGCAGGCCACTTCTTGTGAGCTTTCTTAAGCCTAAGAGGAAGGCCATCGTGCAGGCCACTTCTTATGTGTTTTCTTACCTCTCAAGCCTAAGAGGAAGGCTATCGATCTATACCTTTACAAGCAAATTTTAGGAGGCAGAAAATTGTACACTCAAAACATTGGTATTCTGCCAATATTTACGCTCAAACCCTAATACCAGATCCTCCCGTAATTAGAGTAAGAAACATAATTGATCAACACTGTGTATGTCTACGTCTCCAAGTAAGTTGTCGAACCCTTAGGTGTTGTAAAATAGGGAATGGCCTAAAGCAATAATCAGTTTCGCATAGTAAATTCCCAAACATCTTTGAGAACTTAAATTTCAACTTAAGTCTAACATATGCCCGAGAACCACGTCCTCACAACAGGGTAAAGCCTCCCTCGAAAAGGGCAGTTGCTTGGCATGGTCTTTCAAGGCCAAATTCTTAATCTCCCACTTACAATGTGGGATCTTATAGGATCCTGGTACATCACATCTACCTTCTTCAAATCCTCTTAAGTAAAATCAATCATAAAGAAGTCCATGATTGATAATTCGGCAGTCTGAAGATAGATGGAGAAATGGATAAGATCATTACAAGCTTTGAAAGGCAGGTGATCCAACAGATTGAAAAGAGACAAACAGGTTGGTTCCATCTGATCCATATTAAATTCTCCCTCCCACCCCCTCCAAAAGACAAGGAAAAAAAGCCAACTATGCTTTCATAGAATACAAATTCCAAGTTTTACACTCGTAGAATTACTTGCCCCAAACACACAAGTTCAAATGCCTGCAGACCCGACACGTAGCATCTAATTTTCACCCACTTTTCTGATCTTCTCAAAACTGAAGTAGCTAAATCTAGACTTGTGTTCCACTTATGATGAACAGGATTGGAGTTCTGGTAAATAGCGAAGAGCAGTGTCCAACTCTATTACATCAGGATTGAGGTATGTAAGTCATGCCCTACCTAGAAAAGGGCGGCCTAGGAAACAGTGCTCCCATCATGCACGGTCTAAGGACAGCTAGATGTATGCTGCATAACCCCAGCTTATTGGGGAAACGCTGCACTTAAATCCCGTAACCTGCTAGTCAGAGGTCATAAAAGAGCAACCTTTCTGTTGAAGTGAAGGCTCAACCTCTTCTTTTTTGAAGAGGAACCTATGTTACATGGACTCGGTACGAGTGTCCGGATCGGATACGTGTCCAAGTGTCGGACTCGTCTAATTTTGAAAACGCAAGACACGGGGACACCGCAAAATGTTCATAATTATTATTGCTTTTTAGTTATTTTGAAGGTAAAAAGGTGTTTTATGTGATGCATTTGGTTTTAATTGACAACTTATCTCCACTCAAAGCAACTACTAATTAAACAAAAGACTATAGGATAATATCATAATGGCATATCCTATGAGATGTGTCGGACACATATCCCATACCCATGTCCAAGTGTCAAGTGTCCGACACGCGTAAAAACCGAAGAGTCCATGTAACATAGGAGGGAACTCAGATGGGAAGGGAAAACCTATCACTGCATGACCCACGGTCCCACACACAGAAGAGGCACACGCTATTCTACCGTATCCCACCTATATATCCAAGAAGGGAAGGCAAAAGCTATCAAATACAGCACCTCATACTACACTACCAAAGAGTTGCAGGGTTCCTACTTCTAAGGGATCGCGAGATATATGTTTACAAACACACAGGTGACTACCGGATACTTCTGGTTCAGACTATCAACGTATCTATCTAGCTGCAGGTGAAAAACAGAAACAGCCCTCATATTTCAAGTGGCACGATAAGCTCCTCAACATAGTGCAAAAATATGTTTTTGAAAAATCTCTGCGAGAAAGAGAGAAAGAGAGAGTCTAAAGCTCCATAACTACCGCAACAGCTAGTAAAGAAGAAAAGATCAACACAGGAAAGACAAGCTCCTTTCTTCCTTTTTTTCCAGGAATGCCAGCCCAGTGTGACCACTGAACAGAGTTAAAGGAGAATGCGCTATTAGCTGATAATAATTTAACTAATTCCTAACAATTAACTTCAAAATTATCCAAAAAATGTCTTATGTTGCTTCTGATCAAAATCAAACCTTTCATCATTAAAAACCCTCAGTTCTAAAATTAATAAACTGCTAATGGATGATAAACTTAATAACCAACAATGACATCAGATGATCTATAACAAATTCATCACTTGTTTCTCCTGTATAACACAAACTTCTGGTTCAACTCAATATCTCATTACAAATTGAACAGATAGTCAGAGAATCAAGGCTAAGGCTCTTACAAAAACCGAAGACATGGGTGCTTATTCGACGGCCGCATTCGACGGATTTTCCGACAATTGAGCTTGTTGCTGAAGCACGGACTTGCGCTCGAACTCTCTCCACTTGTTGATCGCCGCTGTACAGATGACTGAAAAGAAATGCGAACCGTTAGTCAAATGAACGGAAATTGGTTCCAACAAAAAGGAACTCGATGCATATTAGAGCGAGGGTGAAGGTGTCGGTGGTGGAGGAGGAGGAGGAACTGGGATTTACATCCGGCGCCGACGAAGTAGAGCAGACGGACAAGCTTCGGAGCGGCCTCTTCTCCAGGTCCCATTTTCCTTCTTTCCTACTCTTTAATCGCTTACTCCCATACGGTGCTGACACCATTTTCTTATATAAATCACACGTCTAAAATGAGAAAATATATTATCAATATATTGTAAATCATTTATAGATATTTATTTCTTTCATTAATTACGTCAAATACACAAGATTAATCTCTTTTTAGGACTCTCTTTTATATTTAGCTAAAATTAACTAAAAATTGAATAATGAATCTCTTCTAAATACTAGGAAATAAAAAATATGATGAGAAAGAAAAATAAAACAAAAAAAATCTTCATTATTCTTTTTTTTAATTTGGTTGAAATAAATTAAATTGGATAATGAATTTGATAATGAGTTTTCCTTGTATTTTTTGGTTAACAAATAATTAACCAATTAAAAAACTGGAGAACAAAATCAAAACAAAGAAAGTGATATACGTGAAAAACTAGTTAAGAAACAAAAAAGGGATAAATGCACTTTACCCCCCTCTACTTTAGGGCGGTTGCAATATGACCTCTCTTCTAAAAAAAGTTGCACTAAATCTCTCTACACTCATCAAAACTGTGCAAAAATAATGATTTCCATCCAAGTTAACACCGTTTTTTAACGGGAAATATTTGGAACCCAGAATCTGCAATTTTAGGACTAAACTACCCTTTTGACCTAATAAAATACTAAAGACTTGCAAAATATCACCCAAAAAAACCACTAATTTCATTTTACTCCATTTGCAAACCCTATAAAATTTGCAAAAAGTGACCAATTTCATTTCAACTCATTTGCAAATCTTCTTTTTAAAGACCAACATAAAAAAATTAAAAAAAACGAAAAGTTGAATTTTTAAAAATTCAGTGGGTATAACCCGAACCCATATAACTCGACCCGCGCCCGCCCCTTTCCTCACAGCCATAGGCCGAGACCCAATCCATACCCTGACTGACCCGACTCGACCATGCCCTTCCAAATCCCTAATTTCCCCTTCCCCCATAGAAAACCCTAATCTTTATCACCCCTGAGCCGCCAACCCTGGCATCTCACGCCGGTAGCCCCACTCTCCGTCGTCGACAACGTCGACCCCCTCCTCTCTCTTCCTTCATCTTTTCTCCCCCGCCCTCCGCTGCCGCAACAGCAGAGCTCTCCGCCGGCAGCCCCTCCCCCCCATCGGCAATGCCAACCCCCGCTGCTGTAACAACCCTGCTCCGTCGGTACGCCCCTTTCCTCTTCCTTCCTCTTCTCTCCCCTCACCCCCTGTGGCAGCAACAACCCTGCGCTCTGCCAGCAGTCCCCTTTCCCCCTGTTGGTGATGCTAACCCCCCTCTCTTCCTTCCTCTTCTCTCCCTTCACCACCCGCGACAGCAACAAGCCCAAGTCATGATGGTTTTGGCCCGCAACATCACGATATTGAGTCTCTGGTGGTATAACATTCCAAAATAATACTCTTATAAATGCAGCTTTATTTCATGAATGAAATTGGGGTACATCTTGGACATGCATTATAAACTATCGTGTCTCGTCCCTCCAAATCACAAGGTTCTCAAAAAAGTTTTGAATGTTATGCAAAAAGGTGCAACTGCATCCCCTTTTCGTTCAACACGAGAGTATTCTACCATTTCAAACTTTTGAGCCCTTTTATACGCTTCTTGAATGATATGACTTATGCTAGATAGATTTTCTTCTTCTTCTTGACGGTACCATCACTAACCAAGTACTTGAATTTTTATGAGTATGTAGTATATATATATATATATATATATATATATATATATATATACATACATATTTACCATATCATACGATATTTGTTGTTACAAAGGTCAGTAATTTATGAGTGCGTGCAATGCAAGGTGTCGTACTTCTTTTGAGAACTTGTCAAAGCCAACACGGGCACTTACTTTTTGTAAACTTTTTGACCGAAGGCCTTTTATATAGATAAAATAAAATAAAGGGCTAATTACACCTATGTCCCTGAGGTTTGGGGGTAATTACACGCAATGACACAAAGTTTTAAAATGTAACATACGTGACAAAAACGTTAAAAAAAGTAACACTTTTATCCAACCGTCAGTATTCCATCCAAAAAAGTGTAATTTTCGTCATTACGTATTTTGAAAATGGCAATACTACCCCTGTACAGTATATCGTGAATAATTTGATATCCTAATTTTCTCTCTCCACAATTTAAACCCTAAATCTGAAGTCACCGCCGGCAGTCCCCTCCTCCGCCCCACGCCCCCAGCAGCCCCCCTCCTCCGCCCCACGCCCCCAGCAGCCCCCCTCCCCCACCCCACGTCGCCAGCAACCCCCCTCGCCTTACCATCCTGTAGAACCACCCCACCACGCCAGCAAGCCCCTTGGCAAACCCAAGCTGCCGAGACGCCTCTGGCAAGCGCCTTGGCAAACCCATGTCACGGCAGTCCCCCTCGCCCCACCATCCGGCAGACTTGCCCTACCGCGCCGGCAAGCCCTTGGTGAGGGAGGGAGGAAGATTGGATGGGAAGGAGACAGATCTGGCCATTTCAACGACTGTGATCGCACCGGTGGGCGCGATGGTGCAAGCCCATCGTGGTGGTGATGGCGCTGCCTTGCTGGTGGTCACGGTGGCGCGCATCTCGAAGGACGAGGCCGGTGTCGTGACGTAGCTCGGTGATGATTGCGATCTCGAACGGCACGGGGTACGGAGGTAGGTCGCGGCTGTTATGGTGGCGACCGGTATGGCGACAGACAGATAGGGAGTGAGACTGTGATCTTGCGGCGCCGGTGCCTCGCCGGAGGGCCTGCTACTGCGCTGACGGTGATCGGTTGCCGCCGGGAAAGGGGGTTGTGGGCATGATGGGGTGGGCAGGTGACGGGAAAGGGGGAGGCAGACGGCGTAGGGCCTGGGGCGGGGACGGGGGGGTTGGGGGGTGTGGGTGTTGGGTGTGGGGAGAGCAAGAGGCAGACGGTGTGGGGGTGGGGTGGGGGTGCTAGGTGTGGGGAGAGGAAGAATAAACAGTAAATTAAGTGGGTAATTTATTTTAAAGTCAGGGGTAATCAAGCCTTTTTGTCAAAACCGTTAAGTATTTTTGTATTCTGTTTGTCAATGAATATAAGTGTTACATTTTGAAACTTTGTGTTCTCGCGTGTAATTACCTCCAAACCTCAGGATATAGGTGTAATTAGCCCTAAAATAAAAAAATATCAAGAGTGTTCGATCACTGTTAGGCTACTCGCAATTTATTTTTTTCTCTCCTTTTTTTTTTGGTTTTTAACTCCTATGTTGGACACATGGCGTTAGTTCACTGGTTCAGAAGGCATGGACATGTTGTGACCCCGCTTGTCTGTTGTTCAACTTTCAATATGTGTATTTCAGGATTAGTCATCGGCTGTTAATGAATGTTGGCTCTCACCGATGACACCTTGGTGGCAGGTAAGTGACTAAATTGTATCACGGAGAATCGTTGAAACTACAAGTTCTGAACGCAGTTCATTGTAAAGCCAAAAAAAAATACCCATTAGGCTACATCATTGTTGCATCCGCATATTTTCAAGAAATTATCTTTATACTAGCAAAAACTTTTAAAAGAATGTTATAAAAAGGAAAGAACGTTTAAACAAATGATTGATAAGAAATAATACTTTGATAGAATAAACACTTAAGTTTTACATTTAACATTTAAGTTTTACTACGTTTGTTTGTTGAAGTCAAGAAGTCTATAGACCTTCAAAATCTTTTCCAATATTTAGGTAGAGCTCAAATGGCTATGACATTTGCGCATTTAGGTGATACGAACGACTTATTCTTTGAGAGTTTTGTTAGTATCGCTCATGCGGATACAATAAAAATTATAGTTTAAGATGAAAACAAATAATAACGAGAATTTTCACATGAAAAAACTAAGTGTAACTATGTATAAACACCAAGATCTAATGTGATTCAGCTATAACGTGTCTACCTCGACAGAGCAAGCAAACTTTTTCGTACTGTGAGAATATCGAGACAAGTACAATAGTACAATTAAGAGTTTAATCATAAAACATCCGAAATCTATATCTAATTGGATAAGCTTTCTACACCTCACTTAATATTTTCTCTCTCAAAGAAGGAAGTAACTACAACTCTTCACCCACTTATGGGATGATAAAAAGTCTTTTTGTAGGCTTTTTCTACTTGAACATGTGTGTTACGTGTGCCACCAAATTTATAGTATATTAACTCAAACAAATTGCACTGACAACTTTAGCCTAACACACATTTCAATCATTAGCGTCAATATTTTTAGTCTTTTTACCTATTAAAGCTTTCATGAGTCCTTCTTGCACCAAAATATATTTGACAATACTTTAGCAAAGACTAAATTATTTTTACTATTAAACGGCTAAACATTGATTTCTGTACCCACTATCTTTCCCAACAATAGCAATAAATAACAAAAAATTTGATATAATTTGTTAGTATCGTTGACTGATGCAGCGGAGGCATTGATTTATGGTGAAAAAGATAATAAGAACTCTAATATAAAAAAAAGGCAAGTATAAAAATATTTGGACACAAGATCAATGTGATATGAAAATTTTCTAGTATTATGAGAACAACGCGACAAGATTCAGAGAACAATATTCAAGTCTAATTCCAAAACATTCAAGATTCTTTTTCGACGGTATACTTCTTGTACAACTGACTCAATGCCATCTCTCAATTAAGAAAGATGTAACTACAACTCTTGCTCACCCACTCATGGGATAATCTTTGGGAATGAATAAAAAGTCTTCTTTATTGACTCAAAAAGTCCATAACCACGTTTACTATAGCGTTGTTGGTTTTCTTTTCCATGTCAGCAGCCATGTAATACCAACGACTCACCATTGAATTGTTAAATACGATCCTATTCGGTGACTAAAAAGTTCACAACGTAACAAGTTCATCAATCGCCCTCGCAGCAAAAAATGGAAAAGAGATGCATTATATATAGCTCTTGTTCGGGAGAAAAAATGATTCAGTACTCATAGCTTCTGGTGATTTTGGACTTCGACAAAGAACCAAGATCTCGAAGAAACCAAAGGAGAGAAACATGGGGCTGAGTAGCTAATACAGCAACCTTGTGATTATCTTACTTATGTATTCAACATTCAATTCCTGCTGACAGTAAACATGCGTTTGTACTCTTCGAGACCTAGACAGGTCAAACGTAGGCCAAGTTCTTAACAAGAGTATCTACCAGATTCACATGGTCAACCATGAATAATTGTAGTACTACGCGTTTTCTGAGATTATAAAAATAATGGTCAACCAAGAGATAAGATTATACTATATAATATATAATTATTATAAAAGTAATGCACATTCACTTGTGTTGACCTGATACTCACTCCAACTCTCGGTTAACACTCTGAAATGCTGCTGAAATTTTTACTTCCAGTTTAGGCTACAGCAATTGCCCCTCTCTATTTAAGGAACTAGGGGGACAATTTATACTTCTAACCGAATGCGGAGACACTCGCATAGTTATTTTCAACACTAGAAAAAATTTAAAACATCGCCATTTAATAAATTTTCAACACTAGAAAAAGTTTTAATCCAATGATGAGCAGTTACTCCTAAGTGAACTTTCATCACCGATGAGGGCTGAGACAACAATACTTTCTTTAGACGTAATCATAGACTTCAAGTCTAGTAGAGATTCCTCCTCAATTTCATCTTTATTGTCTACAAGGTAAAGTGAATGAGTAGATTTACCTGAAAGAGAGTAATAACCGGGATGGAATGTTAGCAAGATGAACAGCAACTACTAGAGAATCGACTGACAGAGGATACAAGGAAACTTTTGGGGTGTGTGTGGGTGGCTTTTCGAGCAAAAACGAAGGCAAGAGAAATTTGTGCTTTGCATTTTATCGTTTGAACTTCATACTAATGCTATAGATCTTCTGGATTGCCGCTGCAAGCCTTAGCGGAGCTCAAATAAATTTTTGTGGGGCTCAGTTATGTATGGATTCTCAAATAAACTGCCGCCCACCAGGGAGATATACGTACTGTTCATAACAAGAGGGGTCAAGCTGTAGTTAATCCAAAACTCAGGGGAGCCCTCTTCAATTATACACCCCCAAGACGAATTGGTCACTGGATCACCATATTTATCTTCAAGAAGCCCCCCGGATTTTCATCTCAGACGAGATGGCACTCTAATCACCAACCAAACGATGTCGCTTCGACGCTCCTTCCTCTCCCGGCGAATCACCAACCGCTCCTCGTCCCTCTCTAAATTTTCCAGAGATTTCAAAACCCTTGAAATCGCCGACCCCGAGCAGCAGGACCTCCGCGTTAATCGGAGGGACGGCGAAGGCGGAGATGACGACGCCTTCGGCGGCGGCGAAGGGGTGTCGTGGTCGTCGATGCTGCCGGAGCTTCTCGGGGAGATTATCCGGCGGGTGGAGGCGAAGGGCGAACAGTGGCCGGACCGCAAAAACGTCGTCGCTTGCGGCTGCGTCTGCAAGCGGTGGCGGGAGGTCACGAGGGAGATCGTTGCTCCGCCGCTTCGCAGCGGGAAGATCACCTTCCCTTCTTGCCTTAAGCAGGTCTTTTTTCTTGTTATATCACAAAAATCTTTTTCTCCTTGTATGGTAATACATTTCAAAATAAGCATAACCGCAGTTTGAAAGAAGAGAAATCTTTCAATTTCTAAATAAGCATGTTTGCCCCATTGGACTTTTGTTGAATTCCTAGGGTACGATTTGAACATGTAAGCGACGGCTTTGCTAATTGTTGTTGCCCTAGTTTGACTCGTGAATATTTGGTATGTGTTCTCTGTTTGAGTTCTACTTAGATGTTAGAAATCAAAGAATTTTTGTAAGAAGTCAAATGGGGAAAACATTGTGGAATGGAGTGAATGCCGATTATCGAGTTGTTCTAACATTAGTAAATAATCTCTTTCATTTTGCGTGTTTTTCTAGGGGTTTGAATTGTTATACCAGTGTGCATTTGTAGCTATCCAAGATCTGATACATATATATACAGACATATGGTAGTGCATGTTTCTGTTATGATTTACCCTTAAGACTTGTTGCACTATATTATGGTGAACATAAACTGATGTTAAACGTTATTTTTACTTTGTTGCAGCCGGGATCACGTGATTCTCCGGTTCAATGTATCATAAGACGAAGCAAGAGGAATGCAACATTTTACCTTTATCTTGCTCTTAAGCCAGGTACATTCTGTGCGTGTTGTGTCTTTATATGGAGTTGGTTCGATTTTTGGATTTTGAGCGTAAGAAGTCCTTCTATAAGGTATCAGGACTATAGGTCAAGGATATTCTTCTTGCTATAATTAAATTCCTATCCAAGAAGGTTTAGTTTAGTCCACTTAGCTTAGGTTGGCATTTTTTTTGGTCTCACCCATTTGCGTGTTCATTGCATTATATGCCAAGAGAAACAGATGATCCAAAAGTGTCTAAAAATACTTCATGGGTTTTATATGATTAAGGATTATTTTAGGAGGCATGATGGAAGGGTGGATTAAAAGAAAAATGAATGCACGAGGTATCGTGGATTGACTGGTTTTTTGGTAAGTTAAAATCGGCAACTTGAAGTGGAGCTCTTAAGGATTGTAGCTTTTACGACCTGAGAAACATTATATGAATATATTATTGCAAGCTTCGTGTGCTTGAGTGAACAACTTTTGTGGGTTACTTATTATCCTTTTCATTTTTCAATTAGTGGGCCTTGTAAGTTGTAAATGTGTATTTCCAAACCGGTTTAGTAGACAGATTGGTAATTTTGAGATCCTCGGAAATGTCTTAAGGGTAATATCTGTCTCCATGGGATCAACAAAATCTCCTCTCCTGCCTTAGAGAACTTTATCTTTCCAAGTAAGCATAAAGATGGAGAATATGAAGGTGACTCATCACTGTTGAAGAGGAAACACTGATTTGGAGAAGATTTGGAGAAAGAGTTTCATGAATGAATTACATCCGACCCTCTTATAGTTTGTACTCTTGGGAGAGGTGAAAACTGTAATTTTGGAGAAGTATTGATTGTTGAGTTCAGTCATACACTTCTGTTATGAAAACAATTTCTTTCATGCATGCTTACTTTCAATTTGAAAGATCATTTGCACATTTCAACTAATTTAGGGTCGTTTAGTTAAAGTTACGCATTAGAACTTACCTTAGACATAAAAAAGTTTACTTGCAAATGGCAAGAATTGCATTTCTTTACTTTATTCTTTATGTGGTAAACTGACTTGGTAAAAACATGGCAAGTTAGCTATTTGCTAAGGTAAAACAAGCTCACTAAAAAGGTCGTGCACTAATATTATGTGCATCCGCATAGAGATATACCTTTACTCTTAAACATAATAATGCTAATTGATTTTGGCAAACCCTATTGCCAAAGCAAAAGGGGAAGTTTTAATTTTAGTGGACAAAACGTACCCCTTAGGCAGAAGGACCTGCGAACTCTCTCCTTTGTCACAGGTAGAAAGGAACTCAGAAAGGGGGTGATGGTCGGAAACAGCATAGATAACTACGACAGATCCAAAACTTCTGCTTGATGCTTTTCAAATTAGAAAGTGCGATGAGAAGAATGATTGGTGTAGAGGGTGTTCTTCCGCGAAAGCTGATGTGGCATTGATTGACCAGGTCATAGATTCATGAAAGGAAAGCAGACTGGAGTACTGGATCAACGTGTAGGTAAAAGTCAAACCTTGGAGACTTGTTGACTGCTGACTTAGAGATTGAAAAGAGACAAGGAAAATGGCTTTTTAAGAAGCCATCGGACGAATCTTCTGTTCATCAGATGAAACTGCTCTTGATAGGCAATGACCTTGATGGCCTTCCTAAACCTTGATCTCCAGTTCATCAGGCCCACCACCGAGGGGTTGGATGGCCAAAATATTCCTTTACCCACATACATACACAATCAACTTTGGGACATTGTCTATCTGTGAAAGAGGAGGGAGGAGGATAGAGAGGAAGTGAAAGCAAAGACGACGTGCATAAAGATACGTCGGGCAATGTCCAATAGTTTGTGATAGAGCAGTCTTCTTTGAAGTTTTTTCAACTTTGCAAATCTGTTGATGGCACAATCAAGCAACTACTGAAAGTTCTCATTTGAAATCCTTGGTATTTGCCATGGTATGTTGTCCCATGAAACAAGAATCTTGAGTTCATGAAATTTGGTGTTGTCATGAAACAGCAGATTATTACCTTTGTTGGAATTTTGATTAATAGCAAATGAATTTTGAGATGGTGACATTTGGTGATAGCAGTGATAATCGTAATGTGAAGGGGAGGTTGGTGGTGGTGCACTTGAGCATCACGGTGGTCGAAGGTTCTATGTTGACATAGAGGAACAGTGGGAAGACAGTTGGGTAGTGTCCCTTATTATGAGGGTAGTTTGTTAACAGAAACCAGATGTCCTATTATTGTTTTGGCAAAACCCGTAGTGCTTTGGCAGTAGGGCTTGCCCTCGATTCTCTCAAAATTACTAACTATTAGAGTTTATTAAGTAAAGACCTGGGAAGGAAGCTGGTTCCTTGAGTGGTTTTTATTTGTTATAGAACATTAACTTCCCGAATTAGTCGAGAATTGGGAGGAGTAATTACACAGTGCAGAAAATGTGTCATGCAAAAGTCCTTTTTTTCAGAAAGAAAACTTGCATTTTTCCAACATAAAAATAAGAAGATTGAGAGTGAGATGGCCCTTTAAAGAGTCTTCTAAAATCAGATTTTGCAAAAGTTTAAATGAAAAATAATTTTTATATTATGCAAACTCATCTCTGTACAAGCATAGATGATCCATTAGTACCAAAAGAGAAACATAATTGCGATCCCCAATTAGCAAATGACTAAGTCTACCCCCAATGTATCGCTTATCATAAATTCAACACACCATGCAGCCGTTCCACTTACCAAAGCAAACCATGGAGTAGGTAGCGATGGAACGGCGTGAAAGTATTCAATACTCATGTGGACGATTACACAAAAGTGGAATATGTTGTAGTTTGAGTAGAGTTCCACTTCTGGTCTGTTGAACCTTATTACAAGTCATAGTTAATACCTGAAGTTATTTGTCTCCGAATTTGGCTCGTCTTTGCTTTTGAGTTGTCCAAATAATATGAGCTCGATTGTTGAAGTATTTAATACTTTTTGCAGCATTTACAGAAAAAGGGAAGTTTCTCTTGGCTGCGCGAAGGTATAGGCATGGTGCCCATACCGAGTACATAATATCACTTGATGCTGATGATATATCTCAAGGAAGCAATGCCTATGTGGGAAAATTAAGGTAATGCACTTCATTACAGAAACAAGTTAGACTATATGTTAAAAGGAAATTCCTTATTTCTTTCTCTAGTCCATCAAGTTAAGTTCAACTCCTCGGAGTAGTAAGAGCAAGACACTGGGTACCTGAGTAGGAACTCTCAGGGTAACCTCTCTCTCAAAAGATAACCAAAAATCCAACTGTAGACTAAAAATCAAATGGGTCCTTGTCATTTTACAGGGTCAAATCAAATGGCAGTTTCTTTCGTCTTATGGGGATTTGGTTTTTGCTTTTTGCAAGCTAACTCACTCTTTTGTTGCAGCTCGGATTTTCTTGGTACCAATTTTATAATCTATGACAGCCTGCCACCACACAGTGGTGCAAAGCCCTCAAGCAGCAGAGCTAGCCGCCGTTTTGCAAGCAAGCAAATAAGTCCGCAGGTTCCAGCGGGAAACTTTGAGGTTGGACAGGTCTCCTACAAGTTCAATCTCTTGAAATCAAGAGGTCCAAGGAGGATGATAAGTTCACTCAAGTGCCCCTTGTCGTATGAAACGTGGGCTGACCAGCCCAAGGTTGATTCTGTAACGAAGAAGCCAGAGTCTGCTGGTGCTGGATCCACACTATTGAGGAACAAAGCTCCAAGGTGGCATGAACATCTGCAATGCTGGTGCTTGAACTTCCACGGTCGAGTGACGGTTGCATCAGTAAAGAACTTTCAACTGGTTGCCACGATGGACCAAAGCCAGCCAGGAGGAAAAGGTGACGAGGAAACGGTTCTCCTCCAATTTGGGAAGGTAGGGAACGATATTTTCACGATGGACTATAGGCAACCACTATCGGCTTTCCAGGCTTTTGCCATTTGCCTCACCAGTTTTGGTACAAAACTGGCCTGCGAGTAAGTTATGATCCCATCGTTCTGTACCCAGGAAACTGGTGTTGGATGTTGTGATTTATATTAAATGTTTATCCAGGAATTGGTTTTTCCTTTTTGTTATCGTTCTTGTTTGGATGAATGATATTTGCTGTATATATTTGCATGAAATATGTAACATATACTTCGGTTGAAATTAATGACAAAACAATCTTACTTCTTCGCTCCATTTTATATTTCTATTTTTTTGCATTACTTTAGGGGTTTATGACTGGTTGAATTGTCGCTTTCGCATCATGAACTCAACCCTAAACCTGCCGCTGTATAGATCTTGTCATACTCGTTATAAAGAAATTCTCCAATCAATATCAAGCCTCAACGGGGAATTGTTAAATCCGGAAGAAAATATCTTTTGTGGTATCTCTCTTTTCCCCGCCAATGGTAGAAGGGCGATGGGGGTAAAGAAGGCGGTCTTTCAACCGTCGGGAGTTAACCCTGATGTTTAATTGCTAGTCAATGTTGCCGAATCCTTTAGCCCCCACGAAAGTGGGTTAGCTAACAATATGATGCTCGCTGCAGTTGTGTGGTAGGGGTGATGTTTGTGGTGGCGGTGACATGGTTGTGGAAGAAATGGCGTGGTGGCCGTGGAGGCGTAATGGTGGTGCAGGTGATGGCTCTCTGGGGGACATGCTGTTTGGGATGTTGGATATGACATTGTGACGGTAATTATTCTTTTAGCTATCCTCCTAAAAATTAAGTGATAAGTTTTTTATGACTTTTTGTATATTTTAGGTAAGGATTAATTTCTTAAGTGATAGCATTGTCAAGTGTACTTAATTGAATATTATTAAAAGAATTAAAGTTTTAATTACTTAATTGTATTTTTAAAACACATATAAATTGCATTCAACCCCTCATAGTTTGCCCCATTTTTTTCACTTATAATCTTAAGGTTTCTAATCGAACAACTCGCAAAAGGTTTTCAAACTAAAATCAGCCTACCATTATAATATGGTGAATGACCTTCCGTAAGATTGACTGATTTATCATTGTTGACAAGAATGTTCCGGTGTGAATATCGTGTGAGGCGCACTTTAAACTCCATCCATGAAACATCAGTGAACTTCAGATTTTGGTGTAATTCAAAAATGTTAAGAGTATTAAACGCATGCTTCAAAATCATGAGGTATTAGACAAATCACAGGAGGTTAGATGCAATTTAGCCATGGGAAGAAGGTCTTGCTAGTAGTGGTGGACAGACTCGGAAACTAGCCCATTTTGTTTCGAACAAACTTTGGCTGCTACTCGGGTTGTAAGAATTTTCATGTAATTCGACGTATGGTGACAATTAATAGTCGCTTAATATTTCTAGCAACTTTACCGTTAACACTTTTAACGACAAATCTTAACAGCATTTTTTTGCGATACTAAATAAAAGTCACTAAACATTTAGCGATCATTTATTGTCACTATATTGGAGTAGAAGGATGATTCCTTCAACCTGAGTAGGAGCCAAATTTTTTTTATTTCTTTTCACTTAACAACCTACACACTGCACAAGATGTGGCTCGAGCATATATTGCCAATGTCTTCGAGCTGCATGGGGTACTTAATTAATATCATTGTTAGTGACAAGAGGAGCATCTTCCTCAATAACTCTTGGCAAAAGCTCGATCTTTAAGCTGATAAGAACACAGCTGCATATGAGTACTTCATATCATCCTCACAGTGATGGCCAAACTGAGAGGATAAATCAATGCCAAGAAACATACCTAAGGAGCTTTTGGGAGATCGACCTAAAACTTAAAACAAGTGGCTTACTCCGGTAGAATAATGGTATGAACCACTTATCATAGCTTCTTGACACCCTTTAAGGCCTTATATGGCTATTATTCACCTAAGCTGCTCAACTTGCGTGAGCAAGAAACAACTCATATAGCTGATGAGGATGCCTACACGACAGAAATGAGAAGGGTTCTAAGCCTGCATAAGACAAGATGAAACTTCAACCACAGAAACATAGAAGTGAAAGTATTCTAGCCTTTTTACAGTCCTTGCTAGGGTGGGTACCGCAGCTTACAAGCTGGACTTACCCCCCCACGCTCCCAAATCCCCCAGTTTTCCATGGGTCTTCGTTAAAACCACCATCGGGAGAGCATATCACAGCGAACACCCAACTTCCAAGAGGGTCAACTCCTACCTGAACCTACACAAGGATGATCGGGAGAGGACATGTTTATGTGTCACAGGTCCTTGTGAAATAGACTCGTATGACCGAAGAAGATGCAAAATGGGAGGATCGGGAAGTTGTCGGTAAAAAGTTCCCAGCAATTGCCGCAAAGGAAGAAGGGCGTTTTGAAGGGGAAGGCAATGTCAGGGACCTGCCCAAGTATCACGACCCGCACATGCCAAAGTCACCCTGTGACACCAAGCAACCTCTCAAATTCAGGGTTAAATTGAGCAAACGTTTGGGAACAAATGGAGCTACAAGAGGTGTAGAAGAAACACATATTCAACGTATCGAGGCAGAGGAGTTTTGGCGCGTAGAAAGCAAAGAGAACAGTTGACTAGGAAAGGAGATGTAGAGTCGGTTAAAAGAAGGGTTTTAATGGCATGTCAAACCTACGAGCTGCTCTATTCTCCACGAGCTGCTCAGATTTGTTGGTTAATAATTCCTCTTTATTTTTTCCTTTTATCTTGGGCAGAATGTCTGTAACTGCCACGTGGAGGTACGAGAACGCATTTCTTCTTCTTTCAGTGGCTAACTCTAGCTTTCTCTTCATGATTTCAGCTCTACATCCCATAAAAAATAAGAAACAATTTCAAGGGACTCCCATAAGTTCTTGGGTTCATCACAACTTCCTTCCCCACCCTTGCCATCAAATTCGATTTGGAAAATATCTTTCCAAATTGAATCTGGAGTCAATCTACGAACTTCAAGATCTCGGCCACGTCAATTCATCACAACTTGGCAATAGCGCATACATAATCAAGATCGACAACGAAGTGATTTTGACGATGATGGCAATAAGGCATGATCATGTTGAGATTTGTGTAATGGTGCTACTGGATTTCATTATAAATGTTTCTGGTGACTGACAATTAGGAAGACGAGAAGTTTTTTATGAGAAAAAAGGGAGTTAACGGGTACAGTTGGGGTGTTTTTTCTTTTATAGATAATATGTGGTCGTTGAGCAAAGTAATATCTACTACTATCATTTTGAATTTTCCTCCTAATGGTAGTATAAGCAGGGGGCTTCAAGTAGCAGCTTGAGCACTGCGTTTAGGCTTTAACTTGGGCGTGGCTGGGACGTCGTCTAACAATGATGGCATGATTTTAACAGCAGGTGAGAACCTAGTAACTGTCATCTCGTGGTTTCTTCCTATGTAGCGTTTCTTCCTATGTAGCAACGACGTTGCTCTGCGCCATGCCCGAACCTAGTAACTGTCATCTCGTGGTTTCTTCCTATATAGCAACGACGTTACTCTGTTACTCTGTGCCATGCCCAAGCCACCGCCACCGCCCCGCAAGGGGGGTTTGGCTTGGGCAAGACACGGGCACTATCTAGTAATTGATGGCACATTTTCAGTAGCAGGTGATAGCCTAGTAACCGTCATCACGTGAATTTTTCATGCCCAGTAAGGACATTGTCCGAGTTTCCAACATTTTCAACTTCAAATATGTTATTAGACAACTATTATTAAGTCAGCTTCATTGACGTAATCATCCCTATTGGTCCCACAAAAAACATTGAAAGAGACAATTATTGATTAAGGTAAGAATCGGCGTACGGAAGTAAGACTTTTGAGTAGTTTCGATATATTTAAATTGTATTAAATCCTACATATTTATATCATTCCTACCACCTTGCCTTTTCTTGCCAAAAACCAACAAACATCTTTTTAACTTAACAAAAACAATTTAAAAACCACATGCGTTAGATAAGCCACTTCAAACTTTTCACAGCTGAGATTCACACAAGTCACAAGGAAAGCATGAAAAGAAAAGGTTTTGTACACCACCACTTGTTTTGAAGACTCGGAACAAAAGACACTAACATAGCCAAAGGCCGATGATCCTCCTTGCTGCTACATTTTACTTCTTTCCTCTAAGTTTGACACCAAGAGCCCTCTCCAATTTGGTAATGATCTGCTGATTTGGTATGGCTTTCCCAGACTCATACTCCTGTATGATTTGGGGCTTCTCATTGATTATCTGCAAGAAATGTGGACTGATCATGATTAAAGTGGCGAAAACCAAGGTAGTATTCCATAATCAGACACTTAAGACACACACAAGAGGGAGGGAGGGAGGGAGGGAGGGAGGGAGGGAGAGACCTGGGCCAGCTGAGCCTGGGTAAGTTTCTTATCCATTCGACCCTGCATGATTGCTTTTTTCAGTTCAGTCGGCACCTTTTCATCTGTGCATGAAGTTCGAATTATTCAGGCATAAAAATAGGACACAGGCTAAAGAGAACATTATGGCAAGAAGTCGTCTGCGATAAGGCTTCCCCCAAAAAAAAAAAAAAACCTACATACATAGAACGCATTGGGACACACTGAAAAAAGGTAAAACCTTGATTGAAGGAGGCACGATCAAGTAATAAATAATCTTGGGGACCTCCACAGAAACATCTCAATTCATACCTCCAGAGAAATCGAGAAACAACAATTAACCTTGGCCAAGAACATTTAGTGCTTCCTTGATCACATGGCAAGTTGAACAAGAGAGTAAACCTGCTCCTCTTACTGGCTGCTGCCTTTTCTTAATTTGAGACATAATGCATGTGAAGTCAAGCCAGTTTCTCCTATTAAGTACTAACAGTAATATCATTAGTTGGAATATGGTAATGTACCCTCGTCTTTCTCCCTCTTCATCTGATGTCGGCTTCATTTGGCTCCTTAAGCTACATCACTAGCATACTCATTCGGTTTTCTAGCAATTTCATTTGCGCTACTACTTTTGGATAAGCTATCAACCTTGCTTTTAATTCTACGAAACAACCTATATGCAGCATTTTGAAAGACAAGCTGTTATCTTTTTACGTCAGCACACTTGTAGCAAAATGAAACAGTTATTTATCACTTGACAAGGATGATAAGGTCTATAGTTCAATAAGATTTAGACACACCTATCAAAAATCAATGTTGCAGGTCTCCAGCATTGTAGCTTAGATATACCAGGTAGGAACCTTATCTCCATCAGTGGAGAGGCAACCTTATAATGTTTCAAATATCTAAGCACTCACCCAAACATATAAAAGTAACGTATCTGGCAAGTGCAAGGATAGCTTATGCTTTTACATAGCGATTGGGTTGTTCTTACTCAAATCATACTTTGATTGTTAAGGTTTATATTAGTACACTATCATGTTTACTGGCTTTTGTAATTTTCTGCTTACCTAGAATACTGTAAAGGGAGCACAGTTGAGAAAACCTATATGTGATATTAAATATAAAGACCAGATGCATGTTCATTGCCTTTGAAGCTTTGCTTTTGTTGAGTGAAAGAGGCCACATGCAAAGCCTTGTGCCTGGTCATGAGAGGTGTACAGCCCTAACAAATTCTACTTTCTGTAACTTCTCTTTTGTTCGGTGTCATTTTTAAGAACAAACTACTTTCATCCCATCCACCCAACTCCCCCCAACCTGAATAAATAAATAAATCAACAAGTAACACAAACACAAGGCAGAATTTCCTTTCAGTCCTTAACTGATTCTAGTTTCGCATATTATACTTCACCAGCAAACAAAAAAACTTGAATAGGATAATAAAAAATAAAGGACTCACGGGCCAGATTCTCAGTGTCTTCATCAAGCTTCCTGGTGTTCAAAGACGTACTGCTAGAAGCCGCCTTGTTAGAGCCAGCAGTTGCTGCAACAGAAACAAATAAAAATTCCAAAAGAATGCTCTCCAACAAATTATTGTGAATCATGTTGGATACTCGGCTAAACACTTCAGCTTTAAAAGGAGGACGGAATTAAACTTTACATTTTGAACAAAACGGGAGAGTCAACTTTTCATGATACCTTATCCTAAATCATTTACAAGGCCAATAATATAACATTCAAACAGTAAAAGAAAAACTGCAGCACAAGATAACCTACATCCAGAGAAGCACTAATACACCCATAATCCCTCTGTGCCTTCGCATATTTTCAATTAAAAGATGAAACTATATTTCTCTTCCAGTAACCAATTCGCATCAAAGTGTGAAGTAATAGGAATTAAATATCGACTTAACATCATTCTATCATGATTAAAGACCATGTCAAATGCCAACAATTTTAGCAAGGAAAAAAAAAGGCAGTACAATTCTCTTTCCAACAATCAAACTCGATATTGACTTAATTCTGCATATGTTCGTGTGATCAAAAACCGTATTGGACACACAGAATGACAGAAAGAAAAAAGCAGAATAAGAAAGACGTATACACTAACGGAACCCCAACAAATCAAGAAAAACTGGGCAAACCCTTTTCATGTGTACATATATTTGATCGATCAAAAGCGTAGAGGAAAGAAATGGTGGATTTACGAGTGTGTGCGAGTTATGGGGGATTGGGGAGGTAATACTGACATTTGCGGATGGTCTCGATCTCGGCGCCGGAGCGGCGGGCGGCGTTGACGGCTTTCTCGTCCTTACGGGCGGCGGCGGTGGGAGCCTTCTTGCGGATCACCACCGGCTCCCAGTCCTGCGTTATCCCTGCCATCTCTCTCTCAATTTTTGTGCTCTGCTTTTCTCTCTCTCTCTCTCTCTCTCAATCTCAATTTCACCTCTAAGCAGTAATTTGGCTCTTACCTTGCTTATATATATAGTTACATGGGAAAAATTTGAAAGCCATTGGGTTACGCTATACCCGGATCCGAACGAAATATGACTCCTCTTTTGTGATTAACCATTTTTAGCGACACTTTAATCTAGTATTTTTATTATTCCTATTTGATCTTCAACGGCAAATATGAATTTTTTTCCTGCAGATGATGAAAGTGAAGTGTCAATTTATTTCCTTAATCCTCTTAGAGCAAAAGGTTCTTTTGTCGATGGCTTGGCTGAAACATAAAATAGAAATTTCATGTTACGCAATTTCTGAAAGGTGAGGTAAAAACTCAACCATAAACTTTAAGTGCTGTACGTTTAGCATTTTTCGTTTTATATTTTTATTTTCATGATTTTCTTATTCAATTAGAAAATACGTTCCTATACGTTTATCATTTTCACCAAAAAATTTCAGTTACTTTTTCTTGCAATGGGTTAAGTTTGGATGTTTTATCACTGTTTGAGTAATTTTATCCAAAATAAAAACAAAAAATAATGAAAGTACACAATTTTTTTTTATTATCATCATTGAAAAACAGAAAATAAAAATTACAAACGTGCGGGCGCTAATCGTTTCTTCTTTTACCCTTTTCTGCTGATAGATAGCCCGTTTTCAGAAGCCGAGCAATATATGAACCAACGAGGAGAATGTGGCCCATTCATGGACAAACTCGTACGTCAGCATGTTAGTCATTCTTTAGTGTTTTTTCGTCACTAAAGGAAGAACGAAGTCAATATGGTGTTTATTACTACTATATATTTAACAAAAGAGCAAAGCTATAGATATCAGCTACTTATTCAATGAACATGGTCGTTGGATGTTGTCTATGCTTGTTCACTTACTAGACGAACTGAGTATGACCTTAGTTGTTTAATAACCAAACAAAAGCTCGAGTACCAGCCATTTGTTCATAAACAAGCTCGTGAATAAGCTCATTGAGCTTATATCATTATACTTTTAAGAACTGTATGTATACTCCATGGTAAAATGAAGTTTCTGTCATGTAAATGTAAATAAATGTTCGAACGTAACCGGTCCACATGGTTTATAAATGTTACCGAGAGAGGCTCAGACCAATTCCACATCACAGTTTATCCTCCTGTTTTTCTTACAACCTAAGCTCGGCACTATGGAAGGGTTAGAAATCTTTATAAACACCAATAGAAGGAAAAATTCCTGGCATCCAAGTTTTGATGCTAACACTAATCAATCTCCCAAAGAGAAAGGACTACTCATAAACAATCCGACTCTTCAATGCTAACTTTACACGATGATCCTCGCAGTTATCTTCCACAACTCGCCTCTTCTGATCTTGTGTTGAACCTTCCATGCAAATGGCGCCTGCTACTTCAAGCAGAGTTGACAGCACAGTGAAGCATGTAAAGTACAATGGGTAAGTGCATAAACCATCTGACCGTGCAACCCGATGCTTACGTTATATTCATGGTCATCGTATCTAGTTCATAAAGTCTGATTCCCATGGTCATCCTTTGGGCCATCAAGAATTACGCCATCCTTGTCACTACCTTCTATTTCATTTCCATCACTTCTAACACCATCCTTTTTGAAAGGTTCCTGCACTAGAATATATTGATAAAAGAACAGAAAATAAGTCAAATACCATCATCCAGGAACTTGATAAATCCTCTGGCATTTGGGGGTTAAGTCCGGATCGGTACAAGATGAGATATTAGCTTTACTCCAATAGCTTAAAACCTAAAAATTTCCTACAGGAGGTGCTAATTCTTCCTTGGAAAGGTGTAACGTAGAGGACAATCATGTCAAGGTTTAGAGGTAGATAAAATTGGAGTGCCTGTCCGTTCCACTAGAGCTGTACCACCTAGTCATGACTTCTACCATAACCCGCCGGTAGGCAAAAGAAGCTTCCAAAGTTTATTCTGACTTCCTAGTGCTATGCATGGCAAGAGAGTTCTCAGTACATTAAAATGATTTGGGTGTAGCATGTGGATGGAGGGGAAGAAGGGAGTGGGCGCATTAATTGAAGATACCGAAGACATAAGAACATGAAATAGCAAACGGCTACTACATGGAGGGTATGCAATACACTTTTTTGATAAGTATATGCAGGGTATGGAATGCATATTAAAAATACATGTATGTACCTTACAAAAACCCCAACAACCAACAGCCATAGAATGGGTGTTGAGTGTTAGGGTATTTTTTGTTCTTTTGGTGATAAGCTACTATTTAACAATGAAAGTAATTGCCGTACAACACAAATAGCAGGAGAGCTGACATGGTGACATCTACCAAGGGGAAAAGGGGGCAATGTGAATTTTGGAGAGCTGACATAGTGACATCGTGGAATCTGATAAAACAATAAAATCATGGGGGGGAAGGGATGATGTGAATGTTGGGATATTTTACCAGCCAAGGACATACATGAGCTTCATCTCTATACATATTACAAGATTATCTGCCAAGCTCCTCTTTCATCTTTATATTTTACAAGATTCAGGTCTAGTAGAGGACTTATCTGAAAGCAAATCATACAAACGGGATGCCTCCATTGCATTTGACGAGTATGGATTTACTATCTAGTGACTCTGGTTATTTGTGTATATACAACTGAAGCACTGGTCATAACCTCAAGCACAAAATTGGAAAAATATGCAATCCACAGTTGCACCAAGTGAATTCTCAAGATTTGCTCAATATTGCACTCAGTAATGCAACCAAGAAGGTAGAATATACTTTGTCTTGTGAGAAGTTAAGTGGCTCTATATATCCCAGTCTGTAGTCTATATTTGTAAGAAGGCAAACTGTAATTATAAAAACATTAACTAAGACCAGTCTTAAATTTATGTCACATTACAAGATTCTCACCAGGTGATTTACTGCACCCGCCTCTTCATGCCCTTCTGCCACATTAGAAACCCTCCTATCAAGATGCTCAGCAGTCATATTGGCATCAACTACCATCAAGGAGTTCTGCAAAGAACTTTGCAATTAGAAAATCACTAACACATACACACTCTTTAAACCCCTCCTTCTTTCCCCCCAGCAAACAAATTAGTAATAAAAAATAAAAATCACCGAGGTCATGCTACAGAGTAAAAGAGAATTCTCACCATACAGTTGACTACCCCTCCCTCATTCCCTTCTGCCACGCCGGAAACCATCTCATCCGTAGTTCCATTAATATCGACGATAGCCACTGAATTCTGCAATTAACAATATCTGAGAAACAAATAGCACAAAACATACACATCTAAATCCATCGCGAATTCAGAAAACTAAGAAAATAGCAAAATATTTAGTCATCAAAATCACTAACCTCACAAACCATCAATTCACCATCCACAGCTTTCGACAAGTCAACAGCTCCATCAGATTTAACAACTTCACTAACATTAGAGCCCATTTCCAAAACCGCCTTATTACAGTCACCTATAGCACAATCCACGTTGTTTTTAACAGCATTTGTGTCCTCCTTATCACCATCCTTAGCATTCCCCTACAGCGTACGCACTCAATTGGCGCTCTAACAAAGTAATATCAACAGAAAAGCAAAAAGCACGGTAAAACAAAGCAATTTACCTGCAATTTGCCAGATTTAACCAGAGCCGGGCCACCGGATAACACAACAACTGCAGGAAGCCGATCAAAGTCCCAACCCAGAACCTTACAAACAACCTGCCCGTACGCCCTATGAGCCCGCCTCTTCTTCGTCTTAGATATCGCGATTGAATGCTGAACAAGGGCCACGCAATCCTTAAACCTCTTCCCCACCTTCTGCCCAATACCCCCACACACCAGACAAGTATACTCCCCATTTTCGCAATTCTTCTCGTAATAGCTCTTCAATTCACTGTCCTCCACAAACATCTTCCGAAAAAAGTCGTACTCCTCGTTCGCATCCTCATCCATCACATCATCTTCGTCATTGCCCTCCTCATCGCCATTTTCACCATCACTTTCCGCGTTATCTTTGAAGAATTCTTGAGCCAACTTCAAGGCCTTTTGCTGGGCTTGATTGGCTGTAAATCGGGCTTCTTCTTCTGGCGTAGGCACATGGGTCGGCTTCTTTGGTGGGAGGTTTAACTGGGGCCAACCGGAAGAAGTCGTTGGTGGGTTCTCAGTGGGGGGTGGGCACGGCCATTGGATGCCGGGGTCCGGTGGAGGAAGTTCGGATCCGGGTATTCTTTTCTTGCCCTTCTTGCCCCTTGGGGTCTTTAATTTCTTCCCTTTCTTGAAATGGGTTGGGTTAGCGGGCTGTAGGAGGTTTCTGGGATTAATGTAGCAAGGATTAGGGTTTTGGTGAGAGTGAGGGTTTGATCTGGGAGGGCCTTGGTGCCAAAGGGAGTGGAGGTAGATGACTTCGTCTCTCAATCTTTGTTCATAATAAGGGTCCATTGAAGGATTTACGGAAGGAGAATTTTGGGGTTTTTCGACTGTTTGGGAATTGACAGACTACGGTGATTTCTATAGATTGAAGAAGCTGCAGGGATTTTTGAAATGGTGAACCCTTTTTGGTTTTTCTGTTTTCCGACGGGTGTTATGAGTACGAGGAGTGACAAACATAAACACATTCGAAAATGGAAGTAACAACTTAACAAGTGTCTCCTGTACCGACGTTTGCAAAAACAGGCCTCTTAGTTTTGTTTGTGACAAATGGGCCGCCCGTTGTATTTTTTATATGGGTTAATTACATCTATATCTCTGAGGTTATGAGCTAATTATAGTAAATGACACAAAGTTATAAAATGTAACATTCTGTGTTTAAAAGTGTTTCAAATGTATCACTCGTGTCTATTCGTCAGAATTCCGTTCAAAAAGTGTACTTTTTTTTATGATGTCATTAATACGTATTTTTAAAATGACAATACTACCCCTTTTATTTTATATACAGAATATTTTAAAAATTCAATCTACCAATTAGGGTTTCAAAAGCCTAATTTGTAAATTAGAGCTTCAATTCAAAAGGAGATGTCAGAAATTAGTGTCAACCGTTGGAGCTTTTTTGCCCTTTGGTTCAGATTGCTTTTACTGGAAATTCAAAGAATTCGCAATTGGTAAGGTTTTTATCTGAACTTTTTGTGGCGCGAGAGGAGGTGTGTCTGGCGGATGAAAAGGACCAGCTGCTAGGGGCGGAGACGGCGCTGGGCGACTAGGGGGAGGACGGTGGCGATGGACTCGATCTTGGCCTATGCCAGGCGCTGAGCGGGATTGTTCAACACCGGCGACGCTTGCGAGGCATTCAAGATGAACTAGAATTCCTTGATGCAAGTCAAAATCCCTTGAGGCCGTGTCCTCGATGCAGTCGAGGGTGACAACGGAGGGGAGAGGGGGCTCCCGATGCTGCGGCTTGCTCGATGGGTTGTCGGAGAAGCAGGATTCCGAACGACGAGGAAACGATTACAAAGGCAAGCCATGGATCGAAGGTGGAAGATCTGTTGCGGTGGCGGCGAGGTGGGGCTTAGGTTATCGGCGACATGGGTTGAGGGACGGGGCTGGGCTGTCGGCGACGTAGGGCGAGGGAGGGGGACTTGGGCTGCTGGCGGCGTGGGGTGAGGGAGTGGGCGGCAGATCTGGAGAAAAAGTTTGGAGAGATAAACCTAATTTGAAAATTAGGGTTTTGATAGGGATGGTTGATTTTTTTTTAAAGTCAGAGGCAATCAAGTCTTTTTATCAAAACCGTTAAGTATTTTTGTATTCCGTTTGGTCAATGGACGTAGTGTAATTATTGCAAACTATTGTCCTCGCGTGTAATTACCCCCAAACCTTAGGGGCATTGGTGTAATTAGTCTTTTTTTATATTGTTGCAACTGTTAGAAAATTGGGCTAATTACACCTATGTCCCCGAGGTTAGGGGTAATTACAGTCAAGAACACAAAGTTTTAAAATGTAACATTCCGTGACCAAAAGTGTTTCAAATGTATCACTCGTGTCCATCAGTCAGGGTTCTGCATAAAAAGTGTACTTTTTTATGATGTCATCAATAAATATTTTTAAAATGACGATACTGCCCCTTGTACTGTATATACTGAATATTTTTTAAAAAATTAAATTAAGATTTCAATATGCAAATTAGGATTTTGAAACCCTAATTTGCAAATTAGGATTTTGTTGAAACCCTAATTTGCAAATTAAGGGTTTCAAAGCCCTAAAATTTCAAATTAGGGTTTCATTTGTTTAAATTAGGGTTTTTTAAATGCCATTACTTCACCGCCAGCAGTTCCCTTCCTCGCCAACAGCCATTTTCTCCTATCTTCTTCCCCCATCCCACTTCCTTTTCTCCACCCTCAATCGGTGACCCAACAAATCCAACTCGCCGCCTTAATCAATGGCTAACGACGACGACTGAGTTTTCACATGGGAGATGGGCCTACTCACCGTTGATGACCAGAGAATCAATGCACCATGCTCGAGGTCAACTGTGCGTTGCAAAACACTATGTCGGGTCTCAGTGGAGGCCAGCTCCAGACGCTGTCATTCAACAACCATAACCAATCTGTCGGTGGAGATCAATGAAGAGCCAAATCCGTCCGATTCCCAGAAGATCCAGCGGACCGACGACGAAGGTGATAGAGCGGAGGAGGACATTCAAGGTGGTGTCCTCGATGTAGTTGAGGGTGACGACGGAGGGGAAAAGGGGCTCCCGATGCTGCGGCTTGCTCAGTGGGGAGATCTGTTGCGGCGGCGGCGAAGTGGGGCTTGGGTTACCTGCTACATGGGTCGAGGGACGGGGCTGGGCTGCTGGCGGCGTAGGGCGAGGGAGGGGGCTTGGGCTGCCTGCCGGCTGCGTGGGGTGAAGGAGTGAGAGGCAGATCTGGAGAAAAAGTTTGGAGAGATAAACCTAATTTGAAAATTAGGGTTTTGATAGGGATGGCTGGTATTTTATTTTAGTCAGGGGCAATCAAGTCTTTTTGTCAAAACCGTTAAGTATTTTGTATTCCGTTTGGTCAATGGACATAAGTGTAATTATTGTAAACTATTGTCATCGCTTGTGATTAGCCCCAAACTTCAGGGACATAGGTGTAATTAGCCCTAAAAAATTTATTGAAATAAAACAATGAGATACTCGCGCTTTTGAAAAATACGTTTTCTTATAAATTAATGCAATAAAATAGTTACAGTACCCTATGTTTCCTTTTTTTTTCACACTCGTGTTCTTACCTCTTCTCTACTCTAACGAAATCTAGCCCTAACCACCACCCTTACCAACCCATCCCCATCCACCACCCTGCTTGCCACAACCCAAGTCACCTCCCTTACCCACCAACCTTAACAGTGTTTGCTGCCACCACCAGCCCAACACCCACATATAATGACGGAAGGATGGATGAAGTAACATTTTGAAGCGTGCTCGGGTTCAACAAATGGGGTTAAGATCTTTGGAGGCAGGTGCTTGATGCTGGTGGATAGGGGTCGATTTCGGTGGGGCTGGAGTTATTGGAGGCATGAATCGAGCGGGGACAATTATGAGCTTATTTGGGTGAATCTGTGGTCGTTGGAGGAGGTGATGGCTGGGTTTGATTTGGGTGGGGCTGGGTTGATGGAAGTAGGGAGCTTAGAGGTTTGAGGTGGGGTTGGGGTGGTTGAGATGAAGCGGCGATTGGCTAAGGGTTTATTTGGTGGGGCTAGGGTTGTTGGAGGCAGTGATCTTGGTGGTTTGGGGCGGGGCTAGAGTGGCTGCGATTAATGGCGTGGCAACTAGAATTTAATTTAGGTGGGGTTTGAAACAAGTGAAGAACGTGAAGGACAAAGAGGGCAAAACGAATATTTTCTAATCTGTTAAAATTGTTAAAGTATGCAATGGTTCTAATGTGGGTGAGGAGGTTGTGTTGGCAAATTTATTATCACCTGGGTGGTAATTGTTCTATTTACATTAAGTTATAAGTTTTGTTTGTTAACTTTTGAGCATCTTCTAAAAAATAAGTAATAAGTTTTAGTAAAGTTCATCGTAACAAAAATCTTGGTATGATATTTGGCCAGAACTAATTTTTAAACTTATGCGAGGTTAACCGTTACCAAAGCATTTGCCTAAATATTATTGAAAATTCTAAGTTTTAAGTGTTTAATTGTCTTATCGAACAGAACGTTAGTTTCACAAGTGTTTTGATTTTTAACTCATCTTGTGACTTCTTGTTCGAATCTGAAGATTGGATACTCACGCGCAGAATTGCGAAAGAATTTCTTGCGAGTTGCAATCGAACTTGAAGGATCTCAAGCATGAGATTTAAAACAATTTTACACGAAAAGGTGTATATCATTAGAAAGCGTTGCTGGGGTCGACATTCGCTTTGGTTCTCTTAGAACTTTGATAGGATGTATAAAAGAACACACAAAGAAAAGAGTCGCTAAAAGTGGGGAAAAGGAAAGAAAATGAAGCTTAACTTTTCCAAAAATAAGGACAAATCTAACAGAGAAACTCTTTCCCCAATATGGGATTTTCACCAGCTTTAACCATCTATCTATGCCTCCACTGAAATGGCGGGAAATGCTTCCATTGATTCAGCCCTAACAAAGCTCCCCAAAGTTACCCCTTTGAACTGATTCTTGCAATTCCTCATCAAGGGCTTACTTCATTTTTATGCTGGCCATCTCCGGCCTCTGTAGAGTACCCCACGCCCTTGTTACAACTCCACGCCTGTTCCTCACCACCGGAAGCCCTAATTTCAACCGATCCTCCATCCACTCAATGTCGCCACCCACCAAAGTCGTCGCCGAATACGCGAAGTCGAACCGGTCTTCCTGCAAGACATGCGCCAAGGCAATCGCCTCGAAGGAACTGAGGCTGGGCTCGGTGAGCCGCGACTCCCGCGGGTTCGACGTGACCAAATGGCACCACTTGAGCTGCTTTTCCTTTGATTCCGACTCAGTTTCCTCGCCCGATTCGATTACCGGTTTCTCGTCACTCGAGGTATGCCAGCTTAGAGGCTGTTTGGATTGATTCTCAAAAGTACATTTTTATTAAATCAGAATCAGTTTCCAAAATTAGCTTTAATTCTTGTCGAAGGTATTTGGATAAAAAGAGATTAGAGTAGGTTCAGTTTGACAAAATTACCATGTATTTAAATTGAAAGGGAGCATTTAATGTCTGTTTATATGTTAGGATATTTTGGTAAATCTCTTGCTCATACCTCACTGATTAAATCAGAATCCAGGAAAATGAGGATTCTGGATTTAATCAGTTTTGAGCCAAATGGAGCATTTACTTTTTTTTGCCAAACACTTCAAACCTGATTTAATGTAGATTTAATCGGGTTTGACCATTCTAGAATCAATCCCAAACTCTCTTAGGTTCCTCAATTACACTCAGCATGGTGGTATTGAGACATTGATGTATGGTCTTTGATTTCAGTATAGTGATCAGGAAGCCTTGAAGCAGTTGTATAAAGGAGGCGATCAATCTCAGCAGAAGGTACAAATCGAGTCCCAAGTTTTTGTACTCCTCTGTTCCAAAACAAGAGTCCCCTCGACTTTTATTAGCAAATTTTGTGAGGCTTGAATTCGGGCCTCTACGTGCGCCCACTCTCTTTGTTTTTCCTTCGCTTGACTTGTCCTATTATGTTTATTTGAACATTCGTGTTTATGCTTCGCTTAACAGGATAAACGAAGAGATAAAGAAGAAAATGATGAGTCGGAGGTTAGAGATTTGAAGAAAGCTAAGGTAGGGAAGTGCATTTTACGGAACCAATATGGCGGTGATTTTTCATCTCTTTAAGTGTTTCTCTATGTGAATTTTTGTAATTTGTCGTTGATATAATTATTAGTTACTCCCAGCGTTTCATTTGATTTTCCCCTCTGACTTTTTGCAAACTTGCATGATTGAGTTTTTAACATGTGAACATCGAATGAACTCAAATAGCAACCAGAAACTACATAAGTATCGTTTTGGCAAGTTAAGCGAGGGTTAAAACAAATTTGGAAGTCGATGTCGACATGCACTTAAGCTGTCTACGGAATTCACAAAAACTCGCGCGGGTGGGGGGTGGGTACTTCTCCGTGGCACTCAAGTAACTGCAGTTTCTAAACAGGAAATTACCAATGTTAAATATACATACAGGCTACTGCTTTATCCTGCAAGACCTTTAAAGTCCCTTTGGTATTTTATTAATTTGCATCGCTATTCGTGAAATGTCGTCAGGGGATCTGCATAGAGGAACTACAAATAATTCTGTTATATACTCAATGTCATATGACATTCTTGGTGTGCTTGACATTTCTTTCTACCTAATTTTGCCTTCAATTGCTCTTAGTTGTCTGCACCTAATGAGAGACCTGATCTGGACTTAAAACTTTCGGTTTCTGATTTCAAGAACAAGTATAAGGTATCATCTATTTTACTGATTTATTTTTGCCATGTCAAGTGGCATTATTACATCTTTCCTGACTTCCAGTTATTAAGAACATTTGTCGCTTGCTTATCTTTTCCAGCCCCTTTTCCGTTTCCCTTTTTAGGATGCTAGCCTGCCGCCAAAATGGAAGGCATTCCAGACAATCATATTCCTTGAACGGGTGAGACACTGGCTATTAGTCAACTGTATCTTTGTTCTGCCTGATTGGTGTTGTTTGAAGACTACTTGCTAAGGAAATGAGGTCTAAATTGAAATTTAGTTCTGATTTTGCTGAATTGTAATGAATATATACGTCTGCTCTAAGTTCATAACACCATGGTTTTCTCTTTGGTTTCCAAGTATGATTATGGTGTTGGTTTGTCTTTTTTCAACACTGGTTGGAAAAACAAGAATGAGTTGGCATGCAACTTTAGTGGTTGGAGACCAGTCTCCTTCCAAATTGTGTACAAACAAATATATATCATCTCAATGCACTTTCCAATGATCAGTAAAAAGATTATGTTCGGTCCTTCATGAGAAGACTTCACCGTTTAAAAGTTGCCTTAAAAACGGTGGAATCCACTATTTCCTTATGCACTTCCAATGGCTCTTGGCACCTCTGATTCTGCTTAATCCTCTCAGGCTGAGGATGTGCCACCCTTCATTTGAGCTTTTCTTTGCTCTTCTTCAACACAACAATGCAAGGCTAAGGTCGTTATCTGAGAATACTTTCTCATAATGGGAGTATGACAATACCAAAAGAGTTGGATGGCGAGCTCAACAATTTGAGTAAAACACAATGATTCTTTTTCAGGCACTAAGAAAGAGGCTTTAGTTACCGAGTATTGGCTCAACTGACAGAGCTATGCCACTAACGTTTGAGCTGCATATCCTCTTAATCAACTGAAGAAACATAATGATGGTACACATTTGAAGATTCCAGTGTGGCCATAAAGAGGCTAGCAGTAGGAATACGAGTGCGTCTTTATTAGTTGTCCGAGCTTATTTTTGGTTTTCAATGGATATACCCAGTTTATCTCTGCATTTTCTTGGGATATATGACGAGTAGAATATGAAAATAGAAAGCACTAAATAACTTGAGTTGTTTGCTTGATACCTCAAGATTATATCAACATGATTCATGAATTATAAAATCTCATTCAGTTCGTGAATTGAAGCCTTAGCAGTGGCATCGATGCTCTATAACATCATCATCCTTTTATAGTTTTATTAATTAGTTGACCAAAACATCTCTGGTTTTTCTTGTAGGGTACTTAACTTCCCCAATAACTTTACAATGTGCTAAGGCAATTGGGTCTAGTCCACCAGAGATTGTACAATAGGACGTTATATATATTGTTCATGTAGCTTCAATGTAGACATACACATCAATGAATTTACTATGACAAGGTTTAGCAGTTAAGTTGTGGCATGTTGTTCATCACTTTTTGTAGGACGATGGTCTCCATGATTCAAGCAAAATTGCTGCATTTGATTTTGATGGTTGCCTTGCGAAGACATCTGTTCAGAGGTGTGTCTATTACCTTCCAGCCTTTCATTAATAATATTAGTAATTTATTTGTTAATGCTGTGATAAACTGACTCGTTTAAACGGCAAACTAGATAGCAGATCTCTTCAGTTCTCAGTGTTAATTTTATAAATGGCATCGTATATTGCCATGTTGATATGTATTGGATCCATAAATATATTCTGAATGTTTCTATATCGCTAAGCATGATTTTAGTCCCTGGCGGAAAATAAATAAGTTATTGGGTCGTTAAGAAAGCTAACAAATCATGTTTGTTTGTCTTAATCTTGTGTGACCAGTGTTTTGGTTTATTGCCAATTTTTCAAAATGGAACTTCTAGTACCGTCCAGAAGTAAGATGTTTTAGATTTACTTTTGGGTCTTCTTTTTCGGTCATGTATTTGTCTTACAAATAATGGCTGAAGTTTAGTCTTTTTAGGGTGATGTGTTGCAAAACTAAGCGCTTACTAAAGTCACATGGTGACTAGTGCCTATTTAAAACAGACTTCTGGACAGTTGACCTGCTAGACAGACTTTTCCGGCACTCTGCAATCTTAATCAGCTCATTATATGGATAGCTTTATCAAGGAACTATTGGCAGTCTAATTCTCTTATATAATATCAGAGTAGGTGCAGATGCTTGGTCCTTTATGTATCCTTCAATACCAGAGAAGCTGCGTGGTTTATATGATGACGGTTACAAGCTGGTTAGCTCTTTTCCTTATTTAAAATAAAATGTCTTGACTTTCTTATATGGACTTGGGAAGAGATGGGAACGACAAGTTGTTTTTCCTGGCAATAATTAAGTTGACCAAGTTGTGCAGTTATTGATTGGTCGTTTATCATCGTATTGCCATTGTTTCAACAGGTAATTTTCACAAACGAGTCTAACATTGAACGATGGAAGAAGAAGAGGCAGGTCGCTGTGGATTCAAAAATTGGACGCCTCAATAACTTTATCAGTAAAGTGAAAGTTCCTATTCAGGTGATCCATTCTGCATTATTTACTTATGCCATCTTGATCTAATTAGAGATATTTACTTGATTCCAAAGGCTTTGGAATAAGCCTAAGAAGCACGGATATGGGTGCGGATACGACACGGGTGCGGATACGCGGATACGGCATTTTTGAAAATTCTAGGATACGGGTGCGGCTAGGATACGGCAAATATCATATATATATATTTTTTATATATATGTTTAATATGTACACCTAGCATTTAATTTATAAATGTATATTATTGATGTGAGAAGTGTTTGGCTTTGATTTAATCCTTTAAACCTTTAACACAAAAAAACAGTCTCAGTAGAAAAAACGCTGTCACAGCAAAATAAATAAATATATATATATATTATTGATGTGAGAAGTGAGACTAATTAGACTGTACATACACAAAAACACCTTCGAAGCCAAAAACCAAGTCACAGCAGAAACCAAAAAAAGAAAAAATTGAAGACAAATGAAAGTCAGAGACATACCTTCGAAGCAATGCTGCCGGAGGTTAGTAGGGTGGTCGCCGGAGGTCCCCGATGGTCGCGGCTGTTTGATGGTGTCAATGGTGGTCACGGCTGTTCGGTGGTGTTGTGGGTGGTTGCGGCTGTTCGATGGGTGTCGCGGGAGGTCGCCGGTGTCGACGGAGGTTACCGCTGCTGCGATCTCTCTTTCTCTCTATCAGATGAGTGTGCCCTAATTTGGTAAGTAACACTGATTTTATGTTTTCACCCCTACAAAATTTAAATTTCATGTTTAACCCCCGAAATATCTTCTGGAAATTATGTTTCAACCCCCGAAGTGTCGGATCCGCACCCGAACCATATCCTATCCGCACCCGAGCCGCACCCGAATTTCGACAAATAAAAAAAATAAATAGAAATTAAAGGGTGCGCACCTGACACGTACCCGAGGCGCACCCGTGTCCGATGAGCACCCGACCCCGATACTCCCCCCCTTTTGAAGCACCCGTGCTTCTTAGGAATAAGCTGAATTACCAAACAGCTATTCCCTAAACTAGTTTTGATTTCAAAAATCTAAACAAACTTAGAATTCATTTTGGTCATTCCGTCCACCAAACATCCAACACGTTCAAAATGACGAGTATTTTAGGAAATTTTGTCTGTAAGTCCTTTCTAGTTTTCCCTTCTTTTCTCTTTTTCCTTTTCTTCTTCTCTTTATCTTTATCAGCCCCGCCATAAAAATCCATCACGGAGGTTTGAATTTACAAATCCCAACAAAAATCAGCCATGGTTAACTCAGTACTTGACCAAACTTTCACCTGACAGAAGAAAGAGAGCCATTCTCTGGCAATGGAAGCTTAACTTACCAAGCACCTTCATGAAAATACTGGAAATGAAAATGCTCTGTAGCACTTTCAGAAACCTAACCATCCATAAATCAGACTAAGGAATCTTAATAAACTAAATGTACCTACATCAGCTATTCAGCTCACATTATAATATAGTTAGTTACTCTTATAACAATGATATCCTTAATTCATTTAAATTAGCAGAGAAATCTTCATAAGCTTGAATATTCCCACAAGTACAAGAATAATGACTCGGAATGACAATGACTACATGCATAAGTTTATTTACCACAACATATGCATATCCGCAGATAGACTTGCCAAGAGATCGAGTCACGGTGAGAGAGATTTGATCGTGAAACTAGAAAATCATACATAAACCCCAAATCCAACTCGACCCCAAAAACCATTACCATACAGATTCCTCTGCCTTTTTAGAGAGTATGACATGTATGGTGGCGTAGTCCTTCCTCCTGTCGTGTTCCGTTCAGGTAATCACATCATGGATTGCATTCTTTAAGGAAACCCATAGATATCTTTCAGTTTGCAGTATGGCTGGAGAGAGAGAGAGAGAGAGAGAGAGAGAGAGAGAGAGTGGTGGCAGGGGATTGTGGTTTTGGTGACGGTTGGAGGCACTTGGTGGTGTTGGATATGACGGTGTCGTGGATTTATTGGAGGACGGAGAAGAAAGAAAAAAGGGAAGTGGAGAACATACGGGGAATCAGAAAAAAGGACACACAAAACACCCTTCAATTTTAAAAGTTTCAAGGATGGACGGAAGGGTTTACTTGAACACAAATTTGTATTCAGGATCATTGTCTTAAAAAATAGTTTAGGGACTAGACTGAATTTTGCTAGATGGTTAGTAGGCGTTATGGTCATTAAGCCTTACATCTATAAACCAGCAACTTAATTTTTTTCATTTCTTTTTCCAGAAGAACTGTGAGTCTAACAATTGTCTCTGTTCAACTTTCTGTAAGAAGTTAACCTATGCCCAGCAACTTTTCAGTTTTATCCTTTTGTTTCGCAAGAAACTAGGAATATAGGCCTTGCTGATCAGTCCTCACTTAGGCACTTTTATGTCAGGCTTTCACTTGAGTGTAACATGTGTTACTCACTTGTAAAATAACTCACACATCAATATGATACTTTATATCAAGAGTTCTCATTTTGTAATCTTTTTGGTGATTGAGAGCCATTAGTAGACATATAGAAACCTGCACAGTTTAAACCATCCATTCCTTCATTGTCTTTCCTGGCTTCTTCTCGGTCAAGTTTGACATATCAGTAAATTTGGTAGTTCCTGCCATTGAATTTCTGTAGTCAGGTCTATATGCTGCTCCTTCCATGAATGATGACATTATTTGATCGTGTTGCTACCACCATGGACCTTTTAATAATTCCTTTGGTTCTGTTGGAAAGGGAAATGTAATCATGGATCATCTGGCTGGTGATCCCTAGATGCACCATCTTTGTTGGAACTATGGAATCAGATTCCGTGATGTTATCTGACGTCCTCCTGATTTCCTCTGTTTTCTTTTTCTATGTCTATAAATACATAAACATCTTGTATTAATTAAAGCATAGAATTTGGGAACCATTATTTCCTTGTTTAACTAATCAAAGTAACTAATGAAATTGCCGAAGTGTTAGGGAAAATAAACAACCAGTTAAATTGTCGTTATCTCTTCGCAGGTTTTTATAGCATGCGGGTTAGGTAAATCCGTTGGTCAAGCAGAAGACACCTTTCGCAAACCGAAACCTGGAATGTGGCACATTATGGAACAGCATTTCAACTCTCGCCTTGCAATTGATATGGATCAGTTACCTTCCTCTTGATTCTCTTGCTTTTGTTGACTCATGTTTTAGCTATTCAGACTTTCTGTATTGTCTAACATAAGAACAGTAGCTATCAAGTGTTTTACCCATTCTTTTTCAATGAGGGACTTAAGAGGAACTGTGGATTAATATAAGATTATTTGCATTGTAGGTCCTTCTATGTTGGTGATGCGGCTGGGAGGCGGAACGATCATAGTGATGCTGACATTAAATTTGCACAGGTGCCTCAAGAGTTGACTTTCAGTAAATTTATATTTGTGTGAGAAAACTGTTAGGTTGCATTTTTGTATAGGGCTCCCGGATGAATTAAGATATTCTTGAAGATACGAACTCTGTGTTTAGAGATAGTAGCTTGGACATGAATGTCAGCAAGATGAATGATAAAATTTAAGAGCTTTGTCATCGATGGATTTGAAAGAACATTGTCTGAAATCCATCCAAACACTGATTCTACTTTGTGCTTTCCATGTCCCTTCTATCTCTCCGCTCCCGTGTACCTCCAATTGCTGCTCTTTTCTATTTTTCAATTTGAAAGTGAATTCCCTTCAATTATCCAAGTGAAGCCTTGAATTGCTGAGTTGAAGGCTAGATTGAATTCTAGTTTTGTGTTCGTTGATCTGATTGTACCATCCAGATATAGTCATGGATAGATTTGTGGAAGTTGCTCAAAACCCCCCTTTTGGATTATCTTGATTTTCTTAGCAAGTTCATATGGTAACTTGTTCAAGTTGCTAGATTGAATTTGAAAAATTCCTTGATTCGCTGCCAAGGTCATGTGCAGACTAAATAAGTGGTGATCTACTCATCAGATCTGGACTATTCTTGTTAATTATGCCCCTTACAAGAATTCTATCCGCAAGATAGACCTAAAAACTCGGGTCTCCCACTCAGTTCGCTATTTTTTGTTCTTTTTCCGTGTCTACCACCTATTTTTGCCTCTTTTGTACATGTCGACTTGAGGATTAAATCCTTTAGCATCTAGCTGAATGGAGACTTACATTCTGTGTTAACATCTGCTCGTGACTAATGAAGTTTCCTTCTGGTCATTTTTATCATATTACACACCAACTTCGTATAAATTGATGTTGAAAGAGGTCCTACCCAGACTTCTGGACTAGTCCGATGATCTGACTGGGTACATCTTATAGTGTGCTGAGGTATAGTTCAAAGAATTGCAATCTTTACTAGATTATCTGGAATTTTGCACTAGGAACTTCACTTTGTTGTTATTATTATCAATTACACGCATCTTAAACCGTAGCTTGGAATTAGGATTGGTACTTCCACTATGCTAAATTAGCTTGTATGGAACTTTGATCGCTATGCTGCTCTTCCTTCTGGTGGTTATAACGCTTATTGTAGTAATGGGGTTGTACATATAGGAAGTTCAGGGCTAAACCTCTGTCTTCTCTTTTGCATTCAATTTCCCTGATATCTTTTAATGGGCTAGATAGATATATTGCTAGGCTAGTAACTGTTGTTCTGTGCTTGTTGCATAACCACGGTGGTGCAGCTGGCCAGTGAACGCTTTTTGATGAAAAAGCAATCGCATAGATTTTCACCTGGTTTGTTACTTTGTGATTGCAGGCTGTGGGGTTAAAGTTTTACGTACCTGAGGATTACTTTACTCCTAGCCGTTGATGTTTTTGGCATTTAACAAGCTACTATCTGTAGAGTGATCGTAGTAATGTAGTCACTACTATCTTTGGGCAAGAAACCATGGCTGCTGCTCTCTTACAGTGATGTTGGATTGTAGTATTGTACTTAGGAGATTGGCCTCGAATGAAGACTGGAGAGATTTTGTGGGTCCAATTGTACCCGGCATCAGAAGAATGGTAAGTCCAACGAGCTCATGCTAGAGCAAGGGCTCCATGCAGAGATCTGTTTTAATTCATTGAATCGACACTATTACCAGAAAGGAAAAATCTTTTGAGGGATGACTTGTAATATTTCTGGCTTTATGATTCTGCTTTCTATAATATGCTGTCTCTTTCTCTAAGACATGCTTTAAAATGCACGAGTTATGCCATATTACTTCATTTTGTTCCTTAATACATCAATGAATGAAACTGATTATTCTATCCAAGGAAAAACTATGTGATTATGCAAGTAGATTAAAAGACATTCATCATGGTAATAAATAGTGTGTCAATGACTGCATAATTTAAAAGGCTGCACAATCTGTCAATCAACAGTTACTTCTTGGGTAAGAAGTACATCGTGGATTCTGGAATAATGAGCATGTGCAATGAGCTGTTTACTTTGTAAGCATAGAAGAGGCGAGAAGGAGACATTGAAAGTTTTTCTTGAGCAGCTCTTTAAATCGTCTAAAGTACAATATGCTGAGCAAAGACTAGACAGAGAGCTTTGCATCAGAATTCTGCATCTTCATAACTACTGATAATCCGCAATCCAAAATTACATGGTTTAGAGACTCAATGGAGATCAACTGGTTTGAAACTCAACAGAGATCAACTACTTCGTCTTTTCCCACCAATTTCACCCTCCAGTATTGCATGTCTCATTAAGACAATCTCCTTCACTAGATTCTTGTAAGTAAACGGTCTCACAGCTGCCCGCAAGAAAAGCTCAGGAGGGATTCTACTCTTCTTTACCTTCTTCCCCCGTGGATTATACCCAACCTGTTTCCATTCTTCAACAGCAATTTTTGGCTTACTGCGCCTCATCAACATTTCATCTCCATCTTCTGGGGTTCCCCCTCTCCCTTTTTCTTCCATTGCCCTTGACTGCTTTTCGTAGTACTTGGTAGACCTCTGCACACTTCGTTTTGCTAGACTTTCCATTGCTTCGCTGCTACTCATTGCCTTCTTAAACTCCTCGTCCCAGTATTTCTCATCCTCATCTGGAGATGAATCCTCCTCGTCCTCATCATCATCATATCGTCGTCTTCAGTATCAACCTCATTATCTCCAATGTCTTCAGCATCCAAAACCACATCGTCTTGATCATCATCCTCGTCGTTCTCATCCTCCTCATCACCATCATCCTCAATCCAATCTGTAATCTGAATGTCCCCTGGTCCTCCAACACGATCATCCTCATCATCATCTGGGGCGTCACAACCCAACTCCATTTCCTCCAACTTAGCCTTCCACTCCTTGGTATACGGATGCAACAAAGGGACCGGGTGATTCAGAAGCAAAAACTCCAAACACTTGGACTTCTTCTCATCACTCAACTTCTCAAAACCCTTAACCACATCATCCACAAATGCCTTCTGATTCACCTTCACAATCTTACACAGCCCACCGAAATAAGTACACACCCAACCCTCCCATCATCATCTTCCAACTCAAACATAAACTCCCCTTCCGTCTCCGGATCAAGCAAAGGCTCCATCCCCTTGAAGAACTCGTCCTGAGGCTCAAAACGGCACTGATACACCGGCCTCTTCACATATATTATATCAGGCCTCATCCAAGCAGCGCACTGGGTAATCAATCCCCTAGCCACATTCCCAAGCCTACCCATCAAGTTCCACTTATCCAACCTCTGCTTCCCCGCTTCAACCACAACCTCACACACCAATGTCCATTGCTGCCACGGCAGTTCCGACACCCTCCACCTCGGATGCCTAACAAACACCCAAAAATACCTAAACCCCACATCCTTATCCATTTCATTCAACCTCTTCCCAAAATCTTGTGCCATTTCAAATTGCTCAATCTCTTCCCACTCCTCCTGGTCCCTCACTTCGCCAATCAATGTCACGCATTCGTCTGAAATTCGCCGGGTCCCCCAAAACTACCCCACGCCAAGAATATGGCCCGAATTCACCGTACTTGTACCAATCATACGGGTGCTTTAGATTCGGGTCGTCTTTTGCCATGAACCTGACCAACCTATCGTAGCCCAGACCGATCATTTGCAACTCCTCTTCGGAGAAATTGTCTGGGTAGTTCTTGTGAGGATTTTTGAGCCTGTAGAAGAGGCTCTCGGCAAGCTTCTTGCTTTTCCGGCGGGCGTTTCGCTTGACTTCTCGCCGGAGCTCGGCGTTGCCCTCGATGCGGCCGGAGGAGGATCCCCCGGGTTTTTTCTTGCTCCGGCCGGCGAACGGGCGGAGATCTCGGAGGTGGGTGGCATTTCTTTGGCGGGAAAATGGGGAGCTGGGGTTCTGGAAGAGGGATTGTATTGAGAGGGGCTTGGGGTTTCTTGAAGAAGGGTGGAGTGGGATGAGGGTTTTGTAGAGGGGGTTTGAGAATTTTGTGAGAGATGGAAACTGGGAGGGAGAGAGGGAGGGGTTTAGGGTTTTAGACTGGGAGGTGTTGTGAGTCAACATTTCTGAGTGGAAAAATGGATCAAAGATGCGGACCAATTTGATTTTCACCTCGCACCATTGGAGACATTCACTGTGCATAAAAAGACTTTGAAATGAATGAAGGTTTTTTGTGAGGTGCCTAGAAGTTCATCTGAGCTGTGTATTTGAAGAGTCGCATGGAATTTCATTTGGGATACTCAAAGTTAGTTGTTCAAAATATTAAAAATTGATTTCATATCTTTGACTGGATTTGGTTTTCTATTATATAATTTGATAAAAAAAAAATGTTAGATTCTCATAAAATTTAGATTTGTTCAAACTAAAATAGTTTACAATTTGCCTAATCTATGTAACCTATGAACCCACTATCGTCACTATCATCACAGTCTTCATCAGTGTCGCTGTCATTGCCACACCACCTCCACTATTGTTCTTGTTGCCGCTACGACCACCCTTGACCACCACACCCACCATCGCCACACTGATGCCATCGCCACACCACACCGTCATAACTGCTATTACTATCACAACCGTCGCAACTGCAACTGTCATAACACTATCACCATCACCACCACCACCACCACCACCGTCGTTTCTGGTGCCATCACCACCACTACAAGTTGTGATGTCCTAATACCACCGTTACAATCACTAAGCCCCGCCTCACTACCGTAGTCGTGGCCATCATTGGTGCCACCACTACTACCTTTGCTTCGTTGCTGCCACCAATACCACCACGGCACCACTACTAAAGCTCTAATACCACCATTACAATCACCGGTTCAACCTAAGACCCTGCCATCGATGCCTCCCCCCCCCCTCCCAACACACAGAGCTAAAGACCATTTCCCCTTTCAGTGTCATTACGCAGCACTTAGACGTGACTATAATTCGGGCACACAAGCACACGTAGAACCACTTATTATAGTTTTTTTTTTACGCACGCATAGAACCACTTATTACAAAACTGCCCTTGTTAGGTGATTCTTTCGATGCATCACTGAAGGTCACTAAAGTAAATCTAGCTTGGTGTTTCCTTTCCCCCATGCCCTTTTGATTTTCATCTTTTCCACGACATACCAATGGTGGCAAGAAAGGTGGTGCCTCTAGCTCAAAGAAACTCATCGGTGTTCATCACACAGTTTACTCCGTCCATGGATCTCAGCAACAAGCACGCTATCTGTTGTCCTTGAATCCCGTTTGTTCATCGTCCTTCCAGTTTATTAGGTCCTGCTGAATTGGTTGATTACAATAGCTTGATTCGATCAAGAAGGTGGTTGCATCAGTGAAGATGGTGGCAAAGACAAGATCATGGGAGGTGGAGAGGTAAGATGAAAGGTAGGTTTTGTTAAAACCAAGTGGCAAGGTTTCATCCACATTTGCAGCCTAAGCACACAAGTCGTAAGGGTATAACCGTAAACTCGTATAATGTGCACACATTTTAGTTGTGCATATAGTGGAACTATATAGATAACTAAATTGCATATCGCGTTGTCTGGATAGATAAATATAATCATAACTTTGAAAAAGGTATGCACAAATGATAAAAAAAAAGTAAAAAATTAAACAAATAATGGTGTCACGACGGACATATCATCTAGGACACCACAATTAGGAGGTCGATATGAAAAAACTGTCAAATGGGTGTTCTTCCTAGTCTAGGTTTGATATGCGCCCGTCATTTATTGTATGTTAGCGCGTCGACTGTACCAGGTTATTCAAATCGGACCTCCATTTTGGTAATAAAAGAAGACCGATCAAGATGCCTAAGAGTGACATGCTGAAGACATTTCTTCAGATCTCAAAGGCAAGCAAAATGAATTGACATTCGTTGCTAATTAAGTGGTCAAAAACTTTAAAAGATTGTTCAATGCGCCACATGATCATTCCATTAGAAAGAGAGATCACCAATCCCGTACCAACTTCTAAAAATGGAAATTCAAAAAATAACTAAAGGTCACGGAAGCACTTTTTCGTGACATTGCACGTGCATGCCTTCAGATATTATATTTATGAAAAGAGTGGGCTAGTAATTGATGTATGAGAGCGCTGTAAAGGTTATTATTACCAGTTTAAATAACTTTTGAGATTAATTTCTCATGTTGGAGAGATATGGTGCTGGTCTGTTGGATTCCACTTAGAGGTTGTTGAAACGATTACAACATTTATTGTGCTACCACGTAACACGTAATGGGTTCGAAAACATACCGTACGAAGTCTCCGAAAATTCCGACGTAGGATCCTTGTTGTTACGAGCCTCCAACACGCTTGATCTTTTTCGCAGGTACGAAAACGGCTACTAGAGTCGAGTTCTTCGTCCACGAACCAAATCCTAGAGCTTGGTGATTGCTCTAGAGAGAGTGCTATAGAGAGAGGGTTATTACTATTGACTTACTTGATTTATTGGGATATCTCTAGCCTTTATATAGAGATACAATTAGAGACTGACTTTACCTCCAACTCTTAGGAGATAAAGATTGTATTTATCTCAAACACTTAAGAGATAAATATTCTCTAAATAACTGTATTTATCCAAACTAACAAATACACATTATCTGTTAGTGGGCGGATAATGGGTCCACTGACCCAATTTATTAACAGCTCCCACTCGCCCACAGACAGGGCAAATAAATCGTACAGTCCCTCTTTATCTCTCGTCCACTCATCGTAACAGTGTCCAGAGGAGTATTGTATTAAGTTATCACCAAACTAACACAATACATCACTCTAAAAAAATCTCGTATGTACCCCAGATAGTTCAACTACACCAGATTAAACACTCTCAAATCCCTCATAGTGAGCAGTGTTAAACCTCTCATATGTTATGTATTCATGACTCATATCGAAACGAAAATCGACAAAGTCGCCCGGGCTATGAATCACACAACATGATGTAATATTGAACTTTCTTCCCAAAGCCCTCATGTCATTCCAATTAGACCCAACCGCTTTCCTAGACATGCCCCGCGAGACCGCATCATCCATGATCCAAGGGTACATGCTAAAGTAGCGACATTGAGTATCCTCTTCATGACATAGTCTAAGGTGAAAAGGGTACCATATAGGATCAAAAATTTCGATCCAAGTGGCTCACACAGTGACGAAGCAGGGATTCATTCGTCACTCCCACTGTCGGTCTGCATTTAGCACATGCAGTATGATTTGCATGCTATGGCGTAACCCGCAAGGGCGTGTCACATAAATGTATAATAAATACGCCATACGAATCTAAGTCTAGTCGCTGTACAAGCGCCTAACCTGAGTTTTTCAGCCCAGTCACTCTCATAGTGCCTGCCTGAAATCTCACATTCGGCTGTAAACAGGCTACATAGAGTTGTGGAGATACTCTATGATCGACCTACATTTATTAGGTCTCATCTTAGCTCCAACTAAGGCGACATGTTTGCTTTATAAGCTGTATCATCTTATTCGCCCACTTGGCGCTTAAGACAATTATGTCTCATCTTGCTCGCTATCTTAGCGCCAAGGTGAATTACCCGTGTGAGTGGGTCAATTCGAGCCTGGTGACACTCTCAATAAGGATGTATATGTAATCACAAAGATTATTCATTCATTCCATAATAAACTCAAATCAAGGAACGAAAATTTAATGTAATAAATAATGTCAAGTACATAAGATGCCATAAACATATCAAAACCTACGTAGTCCCATACTCCTAATGTGAGAAAGGAAAACATCTCTAGCAATAGGCTTGGTCAAAGGATCAGCCACCATTCTGCCAGTAGGTATATGTTTCATGGTCACCTCTCCTTGCGCAACTAAAGTTCTAATGAAGTGATAACGAAGGCCTATGTGTTTGGCCTTCCCATGATATTTGGGGTCCTTTACAAAATCTAGGGTAGCTGTATTGACACAGTGAACAGTGACAGACTCATCTGCATGAGCTGTAACCCCTAGAGACTGTAAGAATGACCTCAACCAAACAGTTTCCTGGACTGCTGCTGAACAAGCAACATACTCCGACTCTATCGTGGATAGGGCGATGCAAGACTTTTTCTTGCTGTACCAAGAGATAGCTCCACCTGAAGTGGATATGCGCTCATCTCTATCAGCGCCCCAATCAGCATCGCTGTATCCTCTCAATCTCAAGTCTCCACCATGATAGCACAGGACGAGATCAGCGGTTCCACGTAAGTATCGAAGAATCCTCTTCACCGCATTCCAATGAGCGGGTCCAGGATTACTCTGATAACGACTCACCATTCCAACGGCAAAGCAGATGTCTGGACGCGTACACAACATAGCGTACATCAGACTCCCAACTGCAGCCGCGTAAGGCACTTTGGACATCCGATTCTTTTCCTCATCATTCTTTGGGCATTGGTCTGTGGTCAAAGTACACGCCTTGTCCATTGGAGTGTCTATGGGTTTTGAGTTATGCATACGAAATCGTTCAATGACTTTCTTGATGTATGTCTCTTGAGACAAACCGAGAAGTCTCTTTGGACGATCACGTATGATTTTAACCCCGAGCACATAATTAGCTTCTCCCATGTCCTTCATCTCAAAAGTTGAGGACAGCCACTGCTTAGTGGCGACAATGGAACTCATGTCATTCCTAGCTAAAAGAATGTCATCCACATACAAAGAAAGGATCAGAATATTTTTCTTGGATCGTTTTACGTAAACGCAATGGTCTTGTTCAATCATTTCAAAACCTATAGAGGTAATGGCATGATGAAACCTAAAGTACCACTGCCTAGACGATTGTTTGAGACCATATATAGAACGTTTGAGCCGGCAAACTTTGCGCTCATGTCCTTTGACTTCAAAACCCTCAGGTTGAGCCATATAAATCTCTTCGTCTAGTTCTCCATTGAGAAACGCAGTCTTAACATCCATATGAAAAAGTTCTAAATCCTGCTGGGCGACAATAGCTAGGATCAGGCGAATTGAAGCAAATCTCACCACTGGGGAGAAAGTGTCTTCATAGTCCACACCCCGCAGTTGGGTATAGCCTTTCGCCACAAGACGTGCCTTATACTTGTCAATTGACCCGTCTGCCTTGCGCTTGACTTTTAAAACCCACTTGTTTCCAACAGTCTTGCGCCCTGGCGGAAGGTCAACCAACTCCCAGACCTGATTCTTCTCCATTGAGCTCAACTCATCTTTCATTGCAGCCATCCACTCATTACTAGCAGGTGAAGATAAGGCTTCTTCCATAGAAGTGGGCTCATCTTCATCAGTTGGAGTGCACATAAGAATTTCACCGTCAATCTCAAAACGACGACGTGGAACTCTTCCTCGTGCACCTCTACGCAGTTGAGAATCTTGTTGACCTGATGGTCCTGATGGTGTGCTCCCACTGTCTAGGTTGAAGATCACTTATACTATCTTCAGCGACAACAGGATGAGGAACTAATCCCCCACCTTCGCTTGGAGATGGTAAAGTGGCTTCAACTTCCTCTAACTCATAGAGGTCAAGATTCTTACTTGCGTCTCCAATGCTAGGAAAATCATTCTCTATGAAATCGACATCACGAGACTCTATTTCAGTCTTTCCACCATTTGGATGTTCACCATACATCACATAGCCTTTAGAGTTTTCAGAATACCTCAAGAAGATACTCTTTTTAGCTCTAGGCCCTAGTTTCCCATACTTATGAGAAATACTGTGAACATAACCTGCTGAGCCCCATGGGCGCAAGTTATCCAAATTTGGCTTTTGGTCATTCCAAAGCTCATATGGGGTGGACTTGACTGATTGTGAAGGCACTTGATTAAGTATATAGGCTGCAGTCAAAAGAGCATCCCCCCAAAAAGATATTGGGAGGTTTGCTTGCGCCATCATAGACCTAACCATGTCTAACAATGTTCTATTCCTTCTTTCCACAACGCCATTTTGTTGTGGAGTATTAGGAATAGTAAGTTGCCTGCGTATCCCTTTTTCCTCACAAAACTTCTTGAAGTGATCTGACAAATATTCGCGTCCTCGGTCAGTGCGAAGAGTTTTTAAATTCTTCTCTTTCTGATTCTCAACCTCAGCTACAAAGCGTTTGAAACAGTCCAAAGCTTCGTAGCGGTGAGATATCAGATACACATAACCATATCGCGTATAATCGTCTATCAGTGTAAGGAAATAAGAGGCGCCATGGCGTGCCTTTACACTCATAGGTCCGCATATATCAGAGTGAACTAGCTCAAGTGGCTGAGTTGCTCTCACAGCCTTTCCAAAAGGCTTCCTACATGCTTTACCGGCCAAACAAGCCTCACAAGTTTGTAGATTGACTTTTGCGAGTGGGCCTAAAAGGCCTTCTCTAGCCAAACGAGTCATTCTATCTTGGCCTATGTGGCCCAGTCTTGCATGCCAGGTGGTAGAATCATTCACAATATTATCATTCACCACATAAGAATAAGAAGACTGAGAATCAATTAAATCCAATTGAAAAAGACTATCCATGCGAAAACCATGTCCGAACAAAACATCATCCAAAAAAATGTCCAACTTATTACCCCTAAAAATAAAGGAAAAACCACTGTCTAATAAAGCAGTAACTGAAAGTAGATTAAGCCGAACTGTGGGTGCATATCGCACATCCTCTAGAATCAATGTGCGCCCAGTGCGCAACTTGAGCTGGTAAGAACCAACCCCTAGCACCTCTTCGGAGCTATTGTTTCCCATGAAGATATGTTTGCTTCCCACTGGAATCCGGTGATAATCTACGAACCCCTCTCGATCACGTGCTACATGTTTTGTTGCACCTGTATCCACAAACCACACAGGTTGGGAATGAGCAACCATCACATGTGAGGAAACATATAACTGAGAGAGAGATTCAGAAAGTACCTTCTTCGGCTCAGTGCAATCACGAGCGAAGTGTCCTTTCTGTTGACAGTTGAAGCATTTAACTTTAGACAGATCCTTTTTCCCACCACGTTTTCCTCTCTTGCGTTTCTTCATTTTTCCTTCCTTTGGCGCAGAAGTGCTAGCCTCGCCTTTCTTACTTTGTCTTCCGCGCTTGCCATTTGCATTGCGCGATCCCCCTTGGGCGACATAAGCAAGGGTCTTGTCAGTATCTCGAGTCTCGTCCTCAAGGATGACATGCTGTGAAACATCAGAAAAGTTCTTGATGTTTTCACTGTGGGTCAATATCTGTTTCATATTGGCCCATGAGGCAGGAAGGGACCTTATGACAGCTCTGACTTGCTGCTCATCTGTGAGCGCATGGCCAGCATCCCTCAACTTACCAATCATATTGGACATCATCCTTAGATGTTCACTCATGGTATGTTTAGGGTCTTTTGTGTACTCCTCAAACTTAATCACAAGGCTACGAAGCCGCGTAGTTGAGGTTCCACCAAAAGAGAAATTGAGCTGCTCCCATAAAGCTTTGCAAGTTGGAAGTTCATCATACTGCCCGATTAGATCATTTTGCAAGCTGCTCAACAAGGTATAGCGCGCACTACGATCTTTCTGATTCCATTTCTGGTAGGCAGTGTGGTCTATTAGGGGTTGCGCCTCAGTTGGCGCGACCATCTCCTTGGTCAAGTGCTCCTCGAGCTCTTGTTCGTTCAGCATGAATTTCATCTTTTTGTGCCAAACGTCATAATTGTCTCCGTTAAGTTTCTCACCCTTAACGAGATCAGCTATGACATTCTTGGTGGCCATTATATTCACTACATTAGATTGCGCAAGGAAAAGACATTAATTATACATCCTTCTATTTATTTCAAAAAATTCAAATGAAAAACATAATCCTTCCTCACATCATGAAATCGAAAATCTGCTAAGCTCGTAATCATCTCCCATGTATGTGAGTTGGGAAAAATATTTTTCAAGTAATTTTTCGCAATAAATTTCATCATCATATAAGCCACAATATAATAAATCATCCACATGATAATTTAGAATAATATAAAATTGCACCATGCAATAAAGTGTGCAAGGACTCCATTGAGCCTCATTGGCATTCTAATAACTTATGCTAAGAAAATTCTGTCTTGAATAATGTGCGTGCGAAATTACATCCCCGTACAAGGCTTTCTGGAAATATACAGGGAAATAGTAGAATACAACATCTTTGAGAATCCTACTACAAACTACTCCAATAAAACAAATGGAGATGCCGCACAGCACATTATTCTCAAAAGAATTTTCTTAAAACAAGAGTAAACACATTAAACATAAGTTTCTTTAGAATGCCAATCTAATATCCATCCATTTAACCTAAAACTAGCATGCTCAAATAACAAGTTAAAGGGTAATAAAATGGATGAATAGGCCACATTCTCCTTCCAAGAAAAACGGGCATTAAGGCCTTGAAAATAAAAACTGGTTTAATAAGTGTGGGCTTACCAAAAAACCCAACATATATACCTCAAAAGTATATTTAAACCATAACACAAATCAAGGCAAGCATGTAACAAATTAGACATAATTTATCTATGTCATATAACTCTCCAAGAATATTTATTGCTACTCACAAAGTGCAAAAATTAATATTTGCGCATTATTCGTATTTTTGGGAACCACAAAAGTACCACAAAAATACTCACAAATGACCAAAAATTGAGAGATAAATTCTTAAAATTGGCAAACAGTAAATTTATCCCTAATATACCCTCTGCAATTAAAGAAAATTTCTGAGTGTATCAAAACAAAATTTTAAAGCTAATTTTTCTAGAAAAAATCATTTAAAAATTAAACAGAACACACACAGAGGGTATTAAGGTAAAATTAATACCATAGAAAAAATTCAGAAGCCAAAATGGAGCTCCACGCGCCGGTGGTGGGTCAAAACACCGCCAGAAAATACCTCACGCGCCACGCGCCACCTTGCGCGTGGGTCTACGTTTGGATTTTTTTTTTGAACAGGCGCGTGAGTTACACGCGCGCGCATGGGCGCGCGTGGAATCAACTTGGCCTGGGCGTGTGCGGCGTGTGGCATCAGCCACGGCTGGCGCGTGGGAGCGCGTGGCGGCGCGGCTTGGCGGGCGCGTGTCGTGCGCAGCTGCCTTCGCGCGTGGCGCGCGTCCTTGGCGCGTGGGCGCGGCTCGGCTTTAGCTCGTGAAGCGCGTGAATCACTGTTCATCTTCTTCGTTGAAAAAACCCTAATTTTCAGCAGCCGCCATGCCGCGATGCCAACTTTCGAAGGTCATATCTCTCTCGTTTTTAAGCCAAATAATGCGTATGATATATCGTTGGAAAGCTTATACGACATAGATTAATTATGTACCAACCGATCATGATAAAAACAGAATATCATGCTCCGAATTTGAGTCCCAAAACTCGAAAAAATCACAGTTTTCTTGAAAAATAAAATCATGATTTCTCACAAATCATGCATCCAAAAATCACGAAATTTTTTGGAGTTCATCCTCAACCATAGGAGAACAAAACTATATAATTATTTTTCAGAAAACATGCTCAATAAATTTTGAATTTTTGTAATGGGTCTCGTTCATGTATCCAGAAAAAATCGCAACATGCACATAAATTAATCTAGCATGTTAAAGGCGAATCAACAAGTAATCATGCTCTGATACCAATGTTGAAACGATTACAACATTTATTGTGCTACCACGTAACACGTAATGGGTTCGAAAACATACCGTACGAAGTCTCCGAAAATTCCGACGTAGGATCCTTGTTGTTACGAGCCTCCAACACGCTTGATCTTTTTCGCAGGTACGAAAACGGCTACTAGAGTCGAGTTCTTCGTCCACGAACCAAATCCTAGAGCTTGGTGATTGCTCTAGAGAGAGTGCTATAGAGAGAGGGTTATTACTATTGACTTACTTGATTTATTGGGATATCTCTAGCCTTTATATAGAGATACAATTAGAGACTGACTTTACCTCCAGCTCTTAGGAGATAAAGATTGTATTTATCTCAAACACTTAAGAGATAAATATTCTCTAAATAACTGTATTTATCCAAACTAACAAATACACATTATCTGTTAGTGGGCGGATAATGGGTCCACTGACCCAATTTATTAACAGAGGTCAATGCATGCACTATCTTATCTAAGATGATTTACTTTATGTGAAACCATATGTGCCACAAAGTCCAGAATATGAATGAGTGACTTTGCTTTGTGCCTTGCTACATGAGCTTGAAGTGCAGATCGATGCAATAAGCCACTCATGGAAAACTAGATAACACTGGTTTAAAATGGAACCACCGGAGATGTCAAACCACACAGGTCTTTCGAATGCGCTCCCTTAATACACTATCTTAGCGTTTAGTGGACACGAGGAGCAGAACTCGTGCTCAATCTGAAGAAGGAAGATTTTATAGGGAGGCAAATTCCATAGAGTCTGTAAAACGCGTGTCATGAACTTTACGAGGGATAAGTAAGGCCGATAATTCCTTTGAAGCATTACATACACCGTATTAGATTGCAATTCAACCTGAAAACGTAAAATCAACTGAGTTCTTTTTTTCTTTTTTCTAGAGGAAATTAATGATTGACAGAGCTGACTGATACATAATGAGACCTTGTGATGTTCCAAATGAGTGCATCATAAACAATCAACAAGCAAGAGCTAGTGAGCTTGGATGGTGGAGACACTTGGATTGGGGAATATAGGAAAGACATAAGGTCCAAGTCCCTAACACCCAAATGGCCAAATACAAACAAGATTTAAAGAGAATCTATACTCATAGTCCGATCATGACGAAGTCCGCTCCATTCTCTCACGTGATTATTGACAGTTCAGAGCAAATTGAATCATTTTTAGAACGTTTTCTTCTAGATTTTATTCCTGTTTTTTTCTCTTTTAACTCAAAAGTTTTATTGTTATTCTTTTTATTGCATAAGTGAAGGTTGAGCTTTATTGATATCTCTAGAATGGTGAGAGGGCGACAAGATTTAGCTTTTAGCTTGGCATGCCAGGCCGCCCATGCAAGCTATTTTATGCATCGGGATAGGTAAAATACATTAGTCAACTCTCCTTGATTTTTATTGATGTGGTTTTGAAGTGCATCTTGTTTGTCAATTTACTAGAGAAGAGCTTTATACAATTTATTTTTTGGCATGCGTTTATCTAGCCTGATTATGATCTCACATGCTTATAGGATTGGGCTATTAGACTAACTGCTGCATTTATATATATTTCTGGGTAAATCGTAAGAATATACCCTCACATACTGTACGTTTGCAAATTATATCTCAAACCTTCCACAATAGCATTTTTATTCACAAAACTATGGCTAACGTCGCAAACCTTTACCTTTCGTCCAATTTATTTGAAAAAATTAGGGTTTACAAAAGTACACCTAACATATTGGTCAAATCGCAGGCTTATGTTTTGGAGGGAAAATAGAGGACAATTTGCAAAAAGGAGTCCAAGCTCTCTGTTTTGGATAATTTTCAAAATAACGGGGATCACTTGGGATAGGGGTGTGCTGCACTGTAACAGATTGTGGGGAGGATTAGTTCATCTTCAATCACAACTAGGACTTGCTTTCCTCTATAATCGCGATGATGGTGGGGGTTATGCACGCAGGCCAATGGGCTTCCAGAGAATACGGTAAGTTCTTCATTCATCTTCTTCAAATGGTTTTAAAGATTAATGATTATCCCTTTGATTAATTTGTTTAATTGTGATTAGGATTTTTTAGTTGTCGTATTTTGATGTTAATTTATATCTTGCAATTAGGGTTTTATCTATGGGTGTTAAAATTAAATCAGAAAAATAGGACTTTTTCTGTAATGGACTTTCAATAAATTTTAGTTTACAATTTTTGTTTGATTGAATGCAAAAGCTGAGTCTGAATTCTTTACTATTGAGTTGCACCACAGAGGTGAATTCTGTTGTTACAACTTATTTGGGTGGAAAAGTTACTTATTACGACCATTGTGATCCAGATCAATTGTCTTTACTTGAGTTCATTTATTGTTATTAGGGTATGAAATAGATTCAGAGAAACAAGAGAAGTGGCCAAAATTTTATTCTAAGATGCATGGTTGCACTTAAGTCCCGGACTTTTATTGTTGGGAAGATATTTGATTGCCCTATGCTTAAATAAAAATGTAGAAGATAATAGGGTCATAGAAGTTTATGTGAAGTACAGTGATCCCATGTTAAATTTGATAGTCAAGCTAACAATCAAGCTTGTTCATCTACTGTTGCGCCTAAAAATGTGCAATATTCAGGTTGAAATTTAGAGGTAGAGAACATGATAGATGAAGACTACATTGATGGCTATGTGATCTCCAAAAGACTCGGTAAAGATTAGGAAATAAGATGGTAGGATAGTTGACAATGATTACCCTATTAGTGATGATGAAGTTGTAAACTAAGGATAATTCAAGTAGAGGACTTAAGAAATAAAGTTAATGTTGGACATGACTTTGACTGTGCACCAAATTAGTTGGAAGTAGATAGTACATCTGAGGAAGAACACTACAAGAAATAGTGCCTTTAACGACAGCCAGACGCGATGGCTAAAGGTGTCAACACGGTCGCTAAAGGGTTTTAATGACCGCGTTAGAGCGGTCGCTAAAACGGTCGCTATAGGCCAGGTCGCTAAATTTTAGCGATCGCTTATAAAATTCGGTCTCTAATTTAGCGACCGCGTTGGCTACATTTAGCGACCGCATAAGGCGGTCGCTAAATATTTTTCTATTTTTTTATTAAATTGTATTATATCTTTAGCGACCGAAAATTGCGGTCGCTAAATATTTTAAAATATTATTTTATTTTTTAAATATTGAAATTAGCGACAGACCGCTTATTTTTAGTTAGCGATCGCACATCGAGGTCGCAAAACCTCGCTTTGCAAAAAAAAAAAATTGTAGGTCAAATAATTTGTCCAAAACCTGTCACAGAACTAATATCAATTCATAAGCAATTCACATCCAATCCAATCGACCCAAAAACCGATTTAACCTCAGTTGAAACGATTTTGAATGAATGCGTTAAAAGCTTTCAACGCATTCATTCAAAACCGTTTCAACCCCCTGTCCCGCATTCATTCAAACAGCTTGTCGCATTCATCAAAGTATAGATAAACGTTAACATATGCATTAAAATAATAGAATTCATACAGTTAAGTACTGATGATCAATTCAAAACGATAAAATAACATTCATTGCATAAATCTAACCAAACGCCTATCTAAATCACTCATCGCCAAAACAACCACCCCCGTCATCATCTTTTTCATTCCTCGATGAAGAATGCACGTTCGATCCAACAACATCTTCATCGCCCTAGGGGTCACCGGCACAGGATCATCGGTATCGCCCTGCACGAAGCCATACAAATGATAACATCATATATCAAAACAATATCACATATAGAGCACAAAATACATAAGTACTTGAGAAATTTTGTATTACATGTAGTTTGGGCCCCTTTATAATTACATAACCATCATCGAGCATCATTTGCATCCGCGCATCAAACATTACGTTGAAGCGCTCTTCCTCCGTCGCAGCCGTCGCATCTGCTCGAGGATTATTTAGTGCCAATTAGGGTTATTTAGTGTCCATTACTGTTATTTAGGGCTAATCAGTGCAAATTAGTCCTAATTAGGGCTATTACTGTTAATTAGAGCTGATTACTGCTAATTAGGGCTATTTAGTGTCCGTCAGTGTTAATTAGGGCCAATTAGGGCTGATTATTGCTAATCATTTGTAATAATGATCAATTAGAGATAATTAGGGTTAATTAGCCGAATTAGTGTTGACTAGTGCTAATTAGGGGTAATTAGGGGAATCAGTGTTAAGTAGTGCTAACTAGGGGTAATTACGGGTAATCAGTGTTGACTAGTGCTAATTAGGGCTAATCAGTGCTACTTAGTCTAATCAGTGTTGATTAGTGCTAATGTAGGTAGCACGGATACGGACACTGCGTCTGGTACGGACACCGATCGGGACACCGCAGAGAGGTGTCGGACACGTGTTCGGAGTGTTACTCAGAGTTAATCAGGGTTAATTAGTGATAATGAGGGTCGATTAGCCTAATCAGTGTTGACCAGTGCTAATCAGTGTTGATTAGGGCTAATCGGTGTTGATCAGGGCTAATAGGTGGCCGAACCAGAATTTTACCCCATGGAAGATAATTCTTATTAACCCAATCATCCTAAGGAAGATGAACCTAATTAACCTAATTTCAACCCACCATGGCATGTTTCAATAGCGCGTTAACCTAATTTCAACCCACCATTCAACTAAATCACATATCTGATCGCCTCAATCCAATTGGGTCCCATCCTCCATCAACAATCTCAATTCTCAAATGCTCAATGCATAATTAACAACCTAAAATTAAAAATCAAATAATCAATGCTCAAATGGGAAAAAAGGTGTTCAAAATGCACGTATCCGATATTTTAATCCAATTGGGTCCCATCCTCCTTTAACAATCTCAATTCTCAAATGAACAAGTATGCTTTTAAAAACTCTCAAACGAACAAGTATGCTTTTTAAAATCCTAAGACAACTAATCCATTATGTAAAATTACCAAGTAAACAATAGCACCAAACCTTGTATAAGTTTAAGAACTGCAGATGTAATGAAAATGCTCATAATATCTTCAAGAATTGTTGCATCGAACAGTTGTAGGAGCGTACAGAAAAATCAAGAACCAAATCAAATCTACTTCAGAAATTGACAAATTAAGATCAAGGGCCTTTTTGATCTGGAACCCTAACTTCTATAAAATTGACAGTAAATCTAAGTTTCACAAATTAAAGATCAAACATATTCAGATCAACAAAGCATAACCTAACATCGATGCAATAAAAATTGAATCTAACGGATTAGAAGTTACCTTTGGGGTCCTAAACTGAACCAAGTAGGATGAGAGAAACAAAAAAGAGAGAGAAACAGCTGGGCTTACCGGCAGGTTCGCAACGAGGTGGCTTGCCAGCGGGGAAGGGTTCGGGGAGATTAGGCTTGCCGGCGAGGAAGTGGTCTTCGGCGACAGTCACGGTGGTTGGGAGAGGCAGGCGGCGCACAGTTCGGCGCACAGGCGGCGGTGCACAGCTTGGCTTGGCGGTGGCCGGGAATCGTGGTCGCAGCTAGGAGATTAGGCTTGCCGGAGAGGAAGTGGTCTTCGCCGGTAGTCACGGTGGTTGGGAGAGACAGGCGACGCACAGCTTGGCTTGGCGGTGGTCGGGAATCATGGTCACAGCGGGGAGATTAGGCTTGTGGCGAAGAAGTGGTCTTCGCCGGCAGTCACGGTGGTCGGGAGAGACAAGCGGCGAACCTGTTGGCTTGGCGGTGGCCGGGAATCGTGGTCGCAGCGTCAGTCGATCAATTAGGGCAGAGAGAGAGAAGGAGAGAGAGAGAGAGAGAGAGAGAGATTAGGGCACTTTATATATCCTATTTAGCGACCGCCATTTCGGTCGCTAAATACGGTCGCTAAATCCGTAGCTAAATCGAGTTGCCAAATTTAGCGACCGAAGCGGCGGTCACTAATTTAGCAACTAACCCAGCGGCGCTAATAGCGGTCGCTAAATGTGCCGCCATTTTTTTTGTTTGACCTCGCCATTTTTTTCCTATACTTAGTGACCGCTATTTATGTCAGTCGCTAAAACGGTAGCTAAATACCAATTTAGCGACCGCCATAAAAAGCGGTCGCTAACTGCGGTCGCTAAAGCCATTAATTCTTGTAGTGGAAGGTGGTCTTAAAATGAAAAAGAAAGCTTGAAAAAACATTAATTATCCCCAGTTCACTGAGTCGATGTTTGAAGATCCCAAATTTGAGTTAGGTTAGTGCTTTGTCTCACACCTTCAACTGAGGGAAGCTATTAGGAATTAGCAAGGCAATGAAATTCTTTCACTAGTCTCCAATACCTTTGCATTTTTTGTATTTTCTTTGCATGTAAGAATCACAAAGACACTAGCTTCACAAATATGGAGAAGAGAAGGGTCAGAGTCTTGTGTATTGTGGGGGTGATTGCCCTTGGGCCCTGTATGTTTCTCACATGACATGTATAAGACTACTACTTTGCAAGTGAAAATTCTAAATTCTGGACTTACTTTCTCAATGACATATGATATAAAGAGAGTCTGTGTCAGCATTTTGAATTTGGAAGAAAAAGATTCATTTTCCCTTTATTTAGGCTTCGTTTGACAAAATTTTTTTTTTGGTTTTCAGTTTTTAAAGAGCAGCTTAATTTTATTTTTTTTATAAAAACAAGTGGGTGTTTGATAACCCCTTTTTTTTTGAGGTTTTTTTTTTGGTGTTTGGTAACCCTTTTTATTTTGACTTTTTTTTTTGGTGGTTTGCGGTGGCGGTGGTGGGGCGTAGCGGTGGTCGACGGTGGTGGTGGTGGTGGCCGACGGCCGGAGGTGGCTGCCGGCAGTCACCGGCGGTGGTGGCCGGAGGTAGGGTGGCCGGCGGCCGGAGGTGGCTGCCGGCAGTCTCCGGCGGTGGTCGCCGGCGGCCGGAGGTGGCTGCCGGGTCGCCGGCGGCCGGAGGTGGCTGCCGACAGTCTCCGGCGGTGGCTGCCGGCGGTCGCCGGCGGCCGGAGGTGGTTGTCGGCAGTCTCCGGCGGTGGTCGCCTGAGGTGGCTGCCGGCGGTGGGAGGGTGGTGGTGGTGGTCGAAAAAAAAAAACCAAAAGTGAAAAAAAAAACCAGTTTTTGGAGTTTTTTTTTTACTCTGCAGTTTAAAAACTGGTTTTTTAAATTGAAAAAAAAATGGTTACCAAACGCTCTTTTTTTTTCAGTTTTTAAAACTGAAAAAAAAAGAGGGAAATTTTTTTTGTCAAACGGGGCCTTAGGTAAGCACATGTCCTTGCAAATTATCCCCGAACATTTTGTCTGGTTTGCATTTTTTTACTCTAAAAATAAGTGAACTGACCAAAATATTCTCTCACTTAATGGGAAAACTAACAGGTTTTGGGTCCTAGAATTGTGCCATAGCTTGGTGGATAAAAATATTATTTTAAAAGGTCTGAGGTATAATTTACAAATGTATCATATGTGAGGGCATATTTACGCTATTAACCAATATTTCTTAGCCATTTTTCAGAAAAAAACGCAAGTAAAGATTAGTTTTGGTTCCCAACGTCGCAAACCTTCTCCTCCTCATCGCCATCTCCTTCACTTTGTCAACTTTTCCATCTCAGTTCCCAATCCCCACCAAAAATCAATGTCCTAAAAATGGCACGCCGAAACCACACCGTTGAACTCGGTTACATAGTCTGTGACGACTTGAGCGAACTGGGTGCGGGCAAGGAAGGCTGGCTAGTCGAAAATCCTAACCTATTATGCGCACTTGACACTCACTCAATTGCCTTGGCCAATCGCTCCACTGTCCTCGTCCTTGAATGGTCCAACAGCTCCGACGCAGATGGGTATCGGACCAGGATCCGACCCACTCTGTCCCCGATCGAGGCCGAGTATATTTCTGCCGTGGAGTGGCTGGTGTTTGACGATATCCGGGTTCTCGCGCTTGGGACCTCTTGCGGGTACCTGTTGATTTACTCTCTTGGTGGCGATCTCGTTCATAAACAGGTACTCAATCGACAACCGACTTGATTATAATGTGTATGATCCCATGTCTGTAATTTGAACGAATAGATGTATACCACTGTTACCCTCATTTGATTTGTTCAGTTATTAATTTTGGTTTCTAATTGAGTTTAGTTTAGTCTTTATTCATGTCATTCTATATAGTATTAGAGACCCAAATTTTGGACAGAAGGAAGTATATTATAGAAACTTTTAATATGGAGCATAGATCATTGGTGGGTACCTTTCAAGACTATAGCGGGTCTTAGAAATTGCTGAAATATGATTTTCACTCTAATACTAGGGTGAAAGAGACATTTTTTCCGTGTTTCAGAAAGTTTATAGTACATTCATAAGTTGATGGCATGGCATTCAAAATGGCAGAGTGAATCAGGGATTCAATTTTATCCTTAGTAACTAAAGAGGCACGAGGTTATACCTTCTGCATTCTAGGTCTATAGAATGCAAGGGAGTTGGGTTTCAGCTATAACTTATGCTAGCATCCGTGCATATCTAGCTTACTGCCTGTTTTTGCATTCTTCTCAGTATACCAATTCCTTCTATTTCAAAAGGAGAAAGAAGTCAACATTGTTATGTTTGACCGCATATTTTTGTCAGTCCATCTGCTAAGCTAAATCGTGGCTTCGAGTATGAGGAAACCACTTTCTGCAGTTAAACAAGTTCACCACTCTCTGTACTGTGGAGTAATGGGACCAATATTGAGTTGTGCCTTTGATTGAATACTCCTATGTATGGAAAATCACCGCTCAAAGCACTGCTGGATGAGGTGAAATAGGATAGGTAAACAGGAAAATGAAACAATAGACTAAGTCTATTCCGCATCTCTTTCTGTTCGAGAGTTTAGTTTCTTATGAAACTTCACCTTCTTCTAAGCTATATGAGTAAACGTTCTTGGATTGTCTTGCCCGGTATAATGTGGTATCCTAGAAGTTTGATCAGTCACACTTTACGCTCACAGCTTGTATATCCTGGACGGATTCTGAAGTTAAGAGTCCGTGGAACTAACAGAGACTTGAAGGAAGATGCATCATCCGAGGAGGTTTCTGTTGTTATGCCAGGTGTAATTGCTCGTTTCGATGGATCTGACATTCAGGTAGACATTTTCTGCCTTTTACCTGTGAGAATTGTGACTTATTCAAACTTATTTAGGTATTCATGGTGGTATTGTTCAGAGGATAATTATCAGGTTTTCCAGTTTAGGAAAGGAGGTTCCTTTCCCCAAAAAGAAATAAATGATCAGGAAATTTCACCTTTCACTTGATATCTTTTGTACTCTCGAGGTTCTAACACCTGTTATGTGTTTTACATGCAGAGTATGCTGCGGAGATGGCAGGAAACACAAACTCAATTCTGGGATCTAAAATTGGAGAGTAGACATATAGAGAACTCTGGAAATTTTATTGGAAGGCTTCCTTACCAGCTATGGAATGTGAGCAAGTATGGTTCATGCGCTGATGCTGCAATCACTGGCATCATGCCCCCTCCATTGATGGAAGTCCAGGTACTAACTTATATTGTTTAACCCTGCCAACTTGTTCACAGCCGCGTACCCCCTATTTTCTGAAAATAGTACGGACCGTATATATTATTGCTCTTCTCAGGGCTTGTTGCTTTTTTAAGTTGCCCCTATTCTATCCAATGAACTGTGGAGAATTTCTGAAAATTATTCTGTATTTGAATTCAGCTGCTTTTATTGTTGGGCAGTCGAGTCAACGTTACTATTGTGCAGTCACGATTGGACATGATGCAGTGATTTCAGCATTCAGGTTAGTGTACTGGGTGTTGAAGGAAAAATCTTCAGCCATATATTACTTACTCCGTTTTTCCATCTGCATCAGTGCCTGAAATTATGGTATTAATTAGGTTTTCCTCACCCCAAAGGCTAAGGCCTTCAGTTTATCATGTTTACTGAAGGCGATTGTTGTTGTTCTCTCCCCTCTGCCCCCAAAATATTGAAAATAAATAAAAGACTTTCAGAGGACAGGAGCAGATCTTTAGTGGGAGCTATTCTGTCAAAAGTTGTGCCTGCAACGTTCTCAACCATCGCTTCTTTCTCCAAACTGATATGGCGGAGCGATCAGAAATCGGAAAAAAGACCAGAACCCAAGCCTCAACCCTTTGCACGTGGTGAGTTAGTTCATCTTATAGTCACTTTGTTGGGGATTACAATGTATGGAGAAGCATTAAAGTATGAGTGAATTGAAGATAAGGGTTTGCTACCTATGCAGGAAAATTGGTAGTTGCTATTCTTACCTTTGGATGGAAGTCCTCGGAAATCTGTTTATATAACTTTTTTTCCCCTTGACCTGATCTGCATGTTGTATGTAGCTATGGCGCATTAGAGTATTAGACAGTTTTTAGGCTGATAGCTTTTTTTGCTTTCTTATGAGCATAGCAACTATAAAGCATGCATGAACACCAAGCTAATGCGCAGGTCAAAATCCAAATGAACCAATATCCTTGCTGAATAAACCTTTTTTAACGATTTGTATAACTGCAATGAGCATGGCAATACCAACTGCCCCGTGAACTTCTGCAAAGAGTCCGCGGCTTACGATAGGTTCTGATATCTTGAATAGGATGTACTATTCAGGCGGTCAACTTCTAATTTAGAAGTAAATCTCTGTCAACTTCTAATTTAGAAGTAAATCTCTGGCTAAGGTCAATAGATTGTAAATTAGGAATAAGTGGGATGCAATTAATGACAATATTTAACAAAAAAAAGTTGATACCTGGAGGGGGATTGACAGCTATAAGGACCAAATGGACTGGCTAGTTCAACCGGGAATCTATGCACAGTGGCGAGGCTACACGTATTATTAGAGGGGCAATTGCTTCCATTTATTTTTTAAAATAAAGTAGTTCAAGTAGTGTATGGATTACTTTGCTCCTCTTATACCCAAGTCAGACTTGTACACTTATTCTTTATCTCTATATAAGTTTTTGGAGTACTTCTCAGTTCCAATATTTAAACCTTTTGATTTTTTAGTTAATTTTAGAGAAGAAAATAATTAAACAAATACAGCTTTAGTATTTAACGTTGTTTGACTTTGGCAATTATTCTTCGCTAAAAGAGGACATTCCTATTCTCGGTAGAGATGTAGTCATATGTACTTTTAGTGGCAAAGGAGGCATGCATAAGCATAAGAGATGTTGTTAACACTTTTCACTGTAATCAACCATACTCAAAGATTGCCCCCCTTGCTGAGAAATCCTGGCCTTGCCACTGTCTGTTCTAATCGTGTTTTTTTCTTCTTCTGGAATTGTTTTGTTGTGGACCCAATATAAGCTGGAGATGAGACATCTAAAACTGGCTGATTCTACTGATAGCAGATAACCGTTGAATTAAGGTGTTAACAACTTGTGCGCCTCTATCCGGAAATCTAGCAATATGAATGCCACGATAATCATGAGAAATCTGAGATTGCTTGATTAGTGTGAGTTTCAAGCTTTGTTAATCATAAATTTAACCTTATGGTCGTAGTTGTCTACATAAAGGTGCAAACTCTTTTACCATCCTCAGGCACTTGGAAGAAAATTTATAGAGAAGGAAAATTGATTGGGTGGATTAATTTAGGCTAATAGCTGAACTTTTAGTTTATGGTTTGATCTTTGAAAGGGAGGTCATTTGTAGTAGAACTACCGTAAAAACTGATAAAAACCGGTTTAGTGACCGGTTTAGTGTTAGTATATCCTATTCTGGGATTTTGATTATTTTAGTTGCACTTTGTTTTAGCCATTTATAAATCTTTAGCTGACGGAGTTAATTCTCTCCTTATCCACCTTTGTTGCATTACATAAATGTGATTTGTGGCAGCTTCTCCTCTGACATGTTTGAAGGATCATCCAAGAAAAGGTGAGAAGCTCACCTTGTCACCTAGTGGTACTTTGGCAGCAATTACAGATTCACTTGGTCGTATCTTGCTCTTGGACACTCAGGCGCTTGTCGTGGTGCGATTGTGGAAGGTTTGTCCCTGCACACATGGAATTGAATGCCTTTGACACAGATACAGAATTTGGCTTTAAAGGCAAGTTATCTAACATTAAATATGGCCTCCTTGCAGGGATATCGCGATGCTAATTGCCTGTTTGTGGAGATGCTTGTCAATAAAGAAGCAACAGTATCAAGTTCCTCTTATGTTGAACATGTGAAGAGCGATTATTGCTTATGCCTAGCTATTCACGCACCTAGAAAAGGGATTGTTGAGGTACTTTCTCCTGCATTATTGCAACCAATGTCAGTTTTCAATGTGGGCATAGTTATGTCTGTCAGTTTACCAATGTGTGAAGAGAGTTGTTCTTATGCTCATTTTTGTTGGGATCACGATCACCTAACATATACGAACAGCTGATTTTGAGCTTGGGATATCTGGGTTGAAAGTGTTCACTTCGTGCTGGTAATTGAATTTGTTCTTGCAGGTTTGGCAGATGAGGACTGGACCTCGCCTTTTTACTATTCCGTGCACCAAAGGCAGCAAAATGTTGCAACCTACATACAGATTTGAATCCTCAGCCGCGTCTCCTTCGTCTTATGTACCCCTAGAAGTTTTTCTACTAAATGGTGACTCTGGTCAATTATCAGTTTTAAGCCGGTCCCTTAAGTGAGCTGCCTGTACAGCATCATATTCAGTTGTTCCGCACCAAGCAGAGCTGCTGCCAACAGCAATTCTCATCTGCCAATACTATTGTTTCTCTCATCTGCTAATGCTATTGTCTCTTATGTATATATTTGTACAGATAATTGGAAGTTGCGACTGCAGAAATTATTCGGCACTCTGTTTATGACACGAGAAATACCATTGTTATACTTTACATTTTGCAACTTAGCAATCTGGAATTTAATAACCACAATACTAGTACGTTTCTGTGTGCTTGCTAAGTGACGGGGTGCATTACTTTCTGCTTTGTTATCTAAGAGTTGAAATAAACCAACTCCATGAAACCCAAGAGTTGTCTCTGTCAAATGACTGAATATGTAATTTTACAACTGAAGGGTCGTCATCTTCGTGTGAAATTCCCCGACGTTCGTGTATCACAATTTTCGGTTTGCAATTAGAGTTGCATTCATAATAACATAGAGGAACACGAAAGGGCCGTTCGTGTATCACAATTTTCAGTTTGCAATTAGAGTTGCATTCATAATAACATAGAGGAACATGAAAGGGGAACTTTGTGTATCACAATTTTCAGTTTGCAATTAGAGTTGCATTCATAATAACATAGAGGAACATGAAAGGGGAACTTTTCGTAAGTGAGCAAATCTTATACTTAAAACCATAGTTATCAATGTTGTATCGGTCGGTATCACTTTTGCTTTCTATCGGTACGGTATTTTTTACATTTTGTACATCAAAATACCGTTAGGTACCGGTTATACCGGCTAGTACATGTGATACCGGTCGAGATTGTACTGATTTCTTAAAAAATGTAAAAGTTATATAATTTATTAGAAAATTTAGTAAATTTACCGACTAAATAGAAATACTGTAACTTCTTTTATATCGATCAAAACTTCTGTAACCTCTTCCTCGTAATATTCATTAGGATTTACAAAATCTTGCTTGATAAGTTTTCAATCTTCATTGCAGTTTTAACTTTACTTTTACTTTCCTTCTTAACTTTGATCTACTTCACAATTGAAAGTTTTCATCATATTTTTTCGTCTATATAATACATTGTACTGTTTGTACATTTTTTATGCAGACACACGCACAAACGAGGAAATATTCAATTGAATAAGCTATTTGTTCCTAGTGTCACTGTGTAGGAACAACCAACTTTTTTGGAAACAAACACTTTAGTTGAAAAATGAGGTATTTCAAACTCTAGAGTGTGAGAGAAGAAATATATGTACATATTATTAGTTCACTAACGAATAAGTATTATGTATGTATATTTTTAATGCAAAATCTGAGAAGATATCGAGATGGTACCGATACGTACCATTCACGTTAAAAGACGGTACATGCTACGAAACGGTATTCATAATTACGCCTAAAACCTTTACCCTTACTTTTTGAAATACCGAGAGTTTTAACTTTACATTTGAAAACCACAAAGCTAATTTTAGAATATTTACCCCGATGAGTACGTGGATTACTTTCAACTTTTAAACTTCAACGAGTAATTTTAGAAAGAGAGTGATAATTCCTCTCCGATATTAACTTAATCACTCAATTCATGTGGGACATGATGGGAGTGGATCGGTCGTATTTCTCCCTCGGAGACAATCGATGCTATTTTAGAACCTTAAGCAATGACTTTGAGGCACACATATATAGCTAGATGTTGGGTGTATCTATAAAACATGAACCAAGAAATCCCTGATTTTTGTTGATTTGTGTGTGTATCTGTTTGATATGAAGCCGCGGATCCTCAGCAATCATTTCATTTGTGTTGCTTCTATTGGGCAAGCAGATTTATGGAAATGTTACCCTTCTTAGCTGTACTTTCTTCGACTATTGGGCAAGCAGATTTATGGAAATGTTACGCAGATTTATGGAAATGTTACCCTTCTTAGCTGTACTTTCTTCGAGTGTGTCCGCATCCTACACCAATCACTCATCACAAAGCACTGAAATCACTCCAAAGAACCCTTGTAACTTCCGTCATCCTTGTTTTACACTCCAGAACCATGGAGTAGAATTGCCCCTATAGCCGATGTACCATTCTACCAACAAGCAACATACAGACTTGTCAACCACCATTCATGGCCTTCTCTCTTTTCTCTCTCCTCATCTTCTCCATCTCCCTCCTCCACCACCCTCTCTCCTCCAATGCAGCACTGCCAAAAACGGCCCTTTTCAGATCAGAGCTCATCTCTGAACCCACACCCTCAAAAGATGTCCCGCCCACCACATTCTTTGAAGTGACCAAGCCCATTGAACTGCCCAGAACCAAACCCTGCTCTTACCTAGTCCTTCAACACGATTTTGGTTACACATATGGAAAGCCTCCTGTTCTTGCCAACTATACCCCTCCTGCAAACTGCCCATCTCAAGGTTTTGCCAAGATTGTCCTTGAATGGAAGGCAACATGTAAAGGCAGGCAATTTGACCGCATTTTCGCGGTTTGGCTCGGCGGTGTTGAGCTTTTCAGGAGCTGCACGGCGGAGCCTAGAGCCACTGGGATTGTTTGGACTGTCAAGAAGGACATTACAAGGTACCACTCGCTGCTTATGACCAATCAGACACTTGCTGTTTATTTAGGGAACCTTATTGATGGTACTTATACTGGTGTGTACCATGTAAATATCACGATTCACTTTTATCCTGCTGATCAAGAACGGTACAGTTCTTATGATATGCCAGATTCCGATAATTTGGTTAAAGGGTATCATTCTGGGGCTGATTTGATATTACCCATTTCGAGAAATTTTCCGCTGAATGATGGGTTGTGGTTTGAAATAGAGAATTCGACGGATGTTGAGTTGAAGGAGTTCAAAATTCCCCAAAATGCGTATAGAGCTGTTTTGGAGGTGTATGTCTCATTTCATGAAAATGATGAATTTTGGTATGGCAATCTCCCAAACGAATACATCACCGCAAACAATCTTACTGGAACACCAGGGAATGGACCTTTTAGGGAGGTTGTGGTTAGTTTGGACGGTGTGGTAATTGGTGCAGTATGGCCTTTTACGGTGATCTATACTGGAGGGGTCAATCCCCTCTTATGGAGGCCCATTAGTGCAATTGGGTCATTCAATCTTCCTTCTTATGATATCGAGATTACTCCGTTGTTAGGGTCAATATTGGATGGCAATACACATGAGTTTGGGTTTAGCGTCACAAATGCTTTGAACGTGTGGTATATAGATGCGAATTTGCATATTTGGTTGGATGATAAGAGTGTGAAGACAAAAGGAAAGCTTATGACACACAACAGCTTGCCTCCTCTTGTTTCTTTGGTATCAAACTTTACGGGGTTGAATGGGAAATTTTTTACCACCGTTAGTAGGTCCATATCATCAAGTGGATGGGTGCAATCATCCCATGGGAAGATCACGACAAAGTCGTCTCAGGCATTCAATTACACTAATTTGATGGTGATGGGCAAGAGTGGGAACCTGCAGATTGTGAATCAGAAGATTGATTTCAACGACAGTGTTGTTGCGAAGATGCCATCCAATTCTGTTCTCTCTTATAAATCTTTTAAAAGGTTTCCCTTCTATTTGTACTCGGACAATTTGGATCTAGGAGGTGGATCTTACAACTCTGTAGCTAATGTCACTTTGGGTTTCAATGAGAAGAGGGTCAAGGCTTCTGATTCTGGAGTGTCTGTCAGCTCTCTATGGAATCTGCAAAATGGTCAGGGTTCCATGATCGTAAAGGGCAACTTGGTTGTTAGTGGATTGGGGAGTACACAACAATCATACCAATATGATAGCAGTAAATTCTGCTATTTTAGGAATGTAAGCAGCTCAAATTATACAATTCTTTATGATAAAGACGGCAGTGCTTGCAGTAAGAGAACAGAGTCTCATTTGGGGTATGGGCTAGGGAAATGGTGGCCTTTCCCTGCTCGAAGTGCATTTCTAGCATCTGATCCTCATCATGTTAGTAAGAAAGGGATTTAAAATGTTCAGTCTTCAATTGCTTCATAAAGGAACTTTCATTGCCTTGTCATTTTTATGTTTTTGGTACATTTAATAAGAAAGCAAGTGCATTTATACTCTTTGTATTATAATTTGTGAGATTTACTTTCTTGAAGGCCTTTGTGTTTTTCTTCGACTGTTGTGCATATAGAGAGCTTTAGGGTTGAACTATATCTTCACTTCAGCTCATATTTGCCCAATACATGGGAAGAGTTGTCCAACTTGCTTGCTCTCTTTGAAAACTGGGATATATCGATGTCTCTACCAAATACGTACTGCCATTGAGATCTCTCTCTCCTATAATCCAAGCTGTTGGTTGAACTATTTGCTTCCTGAAGAAGCTCTTCGGATCTGCTGAAGTCACAACTGCTATTTCCCTTCCTATTTCTATTGTTGCATCTTATTAGAGAAAGGATATACCTATGAAACTACTTTATTACCATAGCAATCGTCTGTTGGCTCAGCTTTGATTAACCTATTTGAAGAATGTTATGCTTTCATCATTATTGAAATGGCTGCAGGCTGCAGCTTTTAAGTGAAAGCCACTGTAAGCAGTTCATGGTTTTGATGTTTTCATGTAGCAGAATGATACCAGCTATATCAGATGTTTGCAACTTGCCATTCTTTTTCTGCAACCAAATTGATTGTATGCTGAGTGATGGCTTTTAAACAGTTTTGACTGCAGCAATAATGGTTCAGGTGTTTTGATTGTATTGCTTTACCTGTGGCAAAGGTAAGCTACAAGTTGACCGTCTGTTAATGAGTTCTGATTGCTAATTGCTAATTGCTAGTTACCAGCTCAAATTAGCCATCAAACTTCGGGTTAAGAGAGCTGGTACAGACCAGGATATATGATCAACTGTCAAATGCTTGGCATAAAGAGCACAGAGTTTGTACGATCTATGGCTTCTGCAGCAAAACTGGGTGGATATTCTTGGTTCTGCAGAAGGGAGAGAACATTCGATGCCAAGCTTCATCACTATGCTTATGTGTAGTTTGAGCTGAGAGCCTGAGACACCAATTAATTTTTATGGTTGAAAAGAACTGCTTACTTTCCAAGATCAAAAGGAAGTGAGCAGATAATGTACACCCTTATTGAAGGAAGTTTAGATGCACCTTAGAAAGTACTTGGAATATTCAGTCTTCAGCTAACCCAAAAGATGCACTATGTAGAGAATGCCATTGACCGGCTGAGCTTGTGCACGAGCGCTCTAATTTTTCCTTTATTTCGCCACACAAGCTAGCAACTTTGGGGATCTGTAGCAGTAAAATTGAGATAAAGAAAGAAACCAGCTGTATGATAATCTTATCTACTAGCTTTTGTCGTATGTTTAAAAAGATGATTTCATTACAATGGATCCCATGAAGTCACCAATGATAATGGTGTTCAATATTGGACCCCAACTCCCGCTCGCCTCCACATGATTGAATTTCAAACTTGGCTTATGTGGAAGTGAGCAAGAGTTGAGCATAGTTTAAAATCTCTTCAATTCATTCTATAAGAATTTACTAGACACGGTTTATTACCATCCAATGGTTCTTGCTCAAAAAGTTAGGACTTTTATTGAATCATCATGGATGAAAAATACGTAGTTATCATACTTGATATGGCATGCGGCTCACTCTTAAGAGGATTAGGGCAAGAAAATGATCAACTCGACCCCTACTAGACTCTCTTGTGTTTCCCATTGTCGGTCCACGAGGTTTAGAGGGGTTGGGCACATGCCGGTGGCTGAACCAAACAAACTACTCCTGACTGCAGCAAGCCTTTCTCGGTCCCATGTATTGGTTGTAACAGCCGGAATGAAAGTTTCTATTATAACATCCAAAGTAAATTATAATAGTAATTTTAAATTGTTAAAAATTAAAGTTTTACGCTCTCTCCGAGAGCTAATAACATTCCATGCACCATATACGTATCAAAATTGATTATTCTACAACAGAATCAAACCTTCTCTATTCTGTAAAAATAATTATCTTTAAAAATTACATAATTTATAAAAGGTACAATCGTGCAAAGCAGTGAAGAAAGCTACAAGCTTTTGCTTAGAATTCTTTTCTTTTTGAAAAATGACCAGCCAAGACAGCTGCAACTTATGTTATCCTTTCCAGCAGGCGGGGGGCAGATAAAGGGGAGAGAGGGGGTGACACAGAGAGATGCAATGAAACGCAGGTGTGAGTTAAAGATCAACCCTTTGACACCCGATTCGCGAGAATGAGCTCCTCTTCTTTACCCAGGTCTGGTATCTCCTCTCTCTCTCTCTCCGCCCCATAATTTTCAGACATACAGAGCTAAGATTCATCATAAATTTCCATTGATTTTAATGCTGCAAAAAACATTGTTGAACGCAGTCCGTGTAGTTGCGGCACTCTGGGCTGGAAGTCGTCGAATTCGTTTGTTCTATTGGGGCTTCTTTCGAACAGCTCGAATGGAGCTTTGGTCCCCCCACGCAGGAAATTCAACGCTAGCAAATTCCCAAAGGCATGCTCCGCTTCTTCCGGTAAATGCTTCTTTCTTGTTACTTTGTGTGCGTCTAAAGCGTGTGTGCGTGTCTCTGGGTATTCGAAGGATTTTGTTACTCCCTCTCGTTCGTAATTCTTTTGTTCAAAGTTGAAGTTTCTAGGATAGAGTTCGAATATCTAAAGGTTGAATTGAATTCGTAAAGCAAATGCTAATCAATTAAGAACTTCAGAAAGAATGACTTACCCCAATGCTTGCATATTCATGGCCTATTCTGTTTTGTGTTATCAATGAACTCCACCCTCCCACTTTCCATAGAAGCAAGCATGGTTGTAGTCTCGTCGGAGAGTGGTTACTACAGCTCCCGTGTAGCAATTTTCAAGCACCCATTCAGGGAGAGCTCCACCAGGGGTCCGATTCTTTCAGGCCCGTAAGGGTTCCAGCAAGTAGCTTGCCATAGTTGAGTTCTCTTAGCCCCGTTAGGGGTTCAATTCTAATAGGTCATATGGGTCCAACAACGTAGCCCTCAGGATCTAGTTCTCATAGCCCCACCAGGGTTTAGTCAGTAGTCTAGTAGTGTGACCTCGAGTGGGTTTGGTTCTTGTAGTAAATAAGCTTAATAAAGAAAAGAAGCTATGAAATTGAGGGAGTACATTGTAATCTAGGATGAAATGCTTTAGAAGTCTAGGTGAACTTCTTAACAATGTCCATTTAATGTGGTGATAAGTGGTTATTTGTTTGAAGAAAAATTAGGTCACTGGTGCTAACATTATGTGGTTTTTGGTCTTATTATTGTTTGGGAGAAGTGGAGTTCTAAAGTAATGTGAAGATATAGTACCCTAAGTTAAACCCTTAACAATTTACTTTGAACTTGGTGATAAGCGGTCATTTGTTCAAAGAAGAGTTAGGGATCACTGTTGCTAGTGTTATGAGGTTTTTGGTCTTACTATTTTTTGGGTGAAAATCTGAAATGGAGTTCTGTACTGTCTTTGCTACTTTGCATGGCCTGTTAAGCAGAAAGGGGCTTGATAGAACTTTTCCCGAACTTCATGAATGGGGCTGGAGACGGTTTATCATCTTTTTTGAGAGGTCTTATGCTTTCAATTTTAGAGGTCTCGGAAAGATGGAAAGGGGATCTAACTGGTATCTTTTATCTGGGGTTGCATTATGCTATCCTCATTTGCAAGAGGGTCCTGTTTCCATATGAGTTGTTGGAAAGTTAAGGGCTCCTTAAAGAATATCCCTTTATGCATGGCGATGTTGAGGGTGATAGTTTGTGGAAGACAAGAAGTGAAGGCACTTTTATGTTTGTAGAATAACTCTATATCACTCATTTCTCTATTCTGGTGGCAACGGAACTTTGGAACATGCTTTGCCCCTTTTTGGGACTCTTTGGGCAATGCCATGTTCGGCAGCTTATTCTCTTTTCTCTTTTGTTTGTTAGCCAAAATATAAAAGGTGGATTAGGATGAGTTGTACAGGAACCTGCTATGGCTTTCAAGAATGTGAAGTTTTCCTATCAAAGTGCTAAGTTGAAAATATGTTTTGTGGAATCAGTGGTCTTTGATTAAAGGCTGCGAATGTCATGCTTCTCTCTGTCGTGTCTCTTGTATGTATCTGATTGCAAGCCCAAAAGGAGGAAGGTTGCAATAGGTTGTCAGCCAATGTAAAATATAATCACATTCCATGGCCTAAGTCCTAAAAGGAATTGTGTGAATACTAGGGCATTCACCCTAAGCAATGCATAGGTGCTTCAAGAAATGGTGGGCGAGGGGAATCATATTAACGTTCGGATGCAATGATAGGAGAGAAAGGGTTCCCACACCACACTGGACAAGCGTGGGTAATCAAGCTTGTCCAGAATTATAGACATAGGTTAGATAGTTGGAACTAAGGTTTATTATTGGGTAACCTTAGGGAACTAGTTGCTACGATGGACAGAAGGAGAATTTACATAGCTTGTCTGTAGGAGACTAAGTAATCAGGAGAAATATCTAAGGGAAATATTGGATATAAGTTTAAGTTGTGGTGTTAAATGGAGCATTAATCGTAGCAGATAGAAGCCTAAGAATGAGGTTATAGATGTTAAGAGGAAGGGTGATAGAGTTATACTAGTTGACATAGTAACAAGAGAGGTGACAACTAATATAGTCAACACAGATGCCCCTTACGTAAGACTAGTAAACTCTATCAGGCAGGATTTTCGAAGGATTCAAATAGAGTTGAATAGGGAATACCTCACATGTTGAAACTTTGGGAGGAGCGTGATTTTCTTTAACTAAACATATTATAATCCTAAGAAAGACGCCAGTAAACGAGCTTAACCACGTTAGAGAACGGCATACAACTAATCAACTATGCAAGACTTAAACTCCACCAGAAAAGCCAAAAATTTGTCGGAAGAACTTATAAGCTCATGCTCTCACTTAGAATCCAAAGAAGTTTACTGACCATGTTAGAACAGCTAGTGGAGGGTTCGAGAGGGTACACATGGGATTGAGTCTTGTAGGTTGGATTGGATGTTTAGCACTAATCTTTGATTTGACAATAACAAACAACTTCTTCAAGAAGAGAGACTCATATTTAATTACCTTTAGCAATAACTAGCATCGTAGGCAAATAGACTTCGCTTCACTAGGACGGAATGACCCAGCTTTATGTAAAGATTGTACGGTAGACGTATATATTTAGAGGGATCAAGAAGGATAAAGGTGAGAGACATCCACTACTGGGTGGTAGAATTTGAATGCGAAAACTCTGAACATTTAAAGAACGTTGTTTAAGGAAGAATCATGGAGTTTGGACGATGAGGCTAAAGTAATGTGGGTTGAGCTGTTCATCTATGCTGGGAAAGTTCTTAGAGAGGCCCTTGGAGAATCTAGAGACTAGAGGAAACGGTCTTATTGGTAAAAGTGGGAATGCTATAAAGGATTGCATGAATGCTGGAATGAGGATAATTTTGGAAAGTATAAGTTTGTTAGAAAGGATACAAGGCTGTTAGAGAGGCTAGACTACGTAAGGCTTATGAAAGTATACATCAAATGTTAGCTGCTAAAAATGGTGACGAAGAGATTAACAAGCTAGCTAAGCTAGGTGAAACAAGAAGCATTCTTTTGGATCACAGAGTGTATCATCGATGAGAATCAAAGGCTATTAGTAAAATAAGACAAGTTTAGAGAGAGATGGAGAGGTTACTTTAACTAGTTGTTCAATGGAAAAAATGAAGATAATTTAGGAGAACTCGTTGACTCATTTGACGATACTAATCAGAAGGATGAAATACGTATAAGCTATTGACCACACAATATTACAACTGAGGTATGGCATTACTTGGGCAATGTGGGCATACATTGTTGACTAAGCTGTTTAACAAGACATTAACTTCTAAGGACATTCCCAACAAGTCAAGGAAAAACACTTTAATACTTATATTAAGAATGAAGGGGATATCCAAATTTGCAACAAGTATTGTGAGATCAAGCGCATGAGCCACACTTGGAAGCTTTGGGAGAGGGTAATTGAACATGGACTTGAGGGTAATTGAACATGGACTTGGAAGGAAGACTAAAATATAGGAGAATGTTTGGATTCATGCCTAGGAGATTTACTATGGAAGCTATTTTCTAGATTAGATGTTTGATGGAGAGTTCAAAGGAGAAGAAAGGATCTTCACCTGGTCTTTATAAGTTTTTTTTAAAAAGGACAGATGATAGGGTCCGAAAGAAAGTTTTATAGTGGGTTCTAGAGAAGAAAGAAGTGTATACCAAGTGTATTGATATGGTTAAGGACATGTATAAGAGAGCGACTACAATTTTGAGAACAACCTACTCTATGACTAGTTACTTTCTAATTACGATAGGACTTCACCAAGGGTCAGCTTAAAGCTCATTTCTTGTAATCATTGCTACGTGCCAGCCTACTAGGAATATTCAGGATGAGGTCTCATGGTGTAGTAATTTTGCAGATGATAAAGCGTTAATCTGTAAGATCAGCATTAATCTGTAAGATCAGCGTTAATCAACAACTCTAGAGCAAGACTAAATGCTAAGTTGGAATCATGGAGAAATACTAATGCAATCGTAATAAGACTAGGAGGGGTTCTGACATAATATGGATGGGCAAGTACCTAAGAAAGGTATCCTTATGTATCTTGGATCATAATGCTCAAGGAAGGAGAGATGGAAAGGATGTTTTGCCTAGATTGTGTAGGTTGGGCAGAATGGAGGTTTGCTTCTAAAGTTTTGTGTGATTGTAATGTTCCTCTCAAGCTGTATGGAAAGTTATCAGAAGATAGTGAGGCAAACAATGTTGTATGGTTCGGAATATTGGCAAATAAGAATCACCATAGACATAATAACTGAATAAGAAATGTGGGTACCCACAAGAATGTGGATTAGCACCAATCTAGGAAAAGAGGAGAGATTTTCGTTCATATACAACAAAGACCTTTAGATGCCTCTGTAAGAAGAAGTGATTTGTGCCAAAGAGAATAGACTGACTGCTAGCATTTATCAGAGACCATGCGCTTAGATAGGGAAGCACTGAAGAAAAGGATTCATGTAGCAGACCGCAACTAGTTTGGGGCAAAGTTTAGATGATTGTAATGATGACGGATAAGTCTTTGGCCAACATCTGTTAGTTTTTGTGGCCTTTCTGGAAATAGGGTTGTTGGTATGTACGGCATCAGCATATATAAATAGCTGCAGCTGCATGCTCTTTTGGTGCGTTTCTGCTGTCATAAACCTAGTCGAAAAAATGATGATAGCTGATCACTTTTAACGTTGTTGTATCTTCCTGTACGCAGCCATTTGGGCTGAGAATTCCGAACAGTTCCTTAAACTTCAATGCATAAGGAGTGCGATTTCTTTCTTGGAAATTAGGAGTTTCAACAATAAATGCATTCTAAAAACTTAAAAAGAAATTGAGGATGAAGATGATGTTGAAACCACAACGGGCAATAAGCCATACTAGAATGTTCAAACACGAATTTATTCTTTTGATATTGATATTGTTGCATGGAAATTCAGTTTCCCTACCTATTGTAATACCCGTCCTTACTAACAATAGTACCAATACGGTACTACAGTCTACAGTATGTCACTGATGTCACAGCAAAATTAAAAACTTACAAACCCGATAATTTTGCATTTCGAATCACCTTTTTGTGACCTTAGTTCTTCCTCTAATCTTGGAATTGGCTCTGTCAAGGCACTTTCACTGAATAAGTGCACAGAGATTAGGTTAAAATATGTACTGAACATGCAGTGTAGAGTACCATTCACAATTAGCTGGTTATTGTGTTGCATTTTACTCTGTTCTTCCTAAACATTGCTTCCTCGTAATTTGAGTTACTTGCTGAGCTTGCATAGACTACAATATTCTTCTATTGCACATACAGGGTATATCCTGTTTGGCTCTAAGGCTCATTTGTGGTTCTTGCCACATAAAGGTTGCGTCGGGGGTGGAGATGATATCTCATCCAAGCCTCTGATATCCCCGTAGAAATCCCCCTGTCGTGGGAGGGCTGATAGCGGTCCCATGTATGGGTTTATTGAGCACACGAGGTCTTCTCCAATTTGTCCTGGAAGCTCAGTTTTTCCTTTATAAGGCGCCTCATGAGGAGAGTAGAGTTCTATTCTTTACAAGGAACCAAACTTTCTTGGATATGTTGTTGTGGGACTCATGGAGGATACTCTGCAACACCATCATGTCCTATCAACATCTCTTTCGTTGTGAACTTTGGAAAATCACTTTTATTCCTCATGTGATGACGACTGTCAAGGAAATGTTTCCATGCTGCAGTCCAATCAAGATTGCGTCCTGTTCGTATCGCCGTTCTCACCAATAATTTTTGCAGTGCGCTGGTTCTTGCAGGAACCTCCAACACACGCACGTAGATCTGTGGTCATGGGCCATACCTGTGTGAGCACTAATGGTGGTTTTATGACCACAAGTGTGCCAAAAAAAAAAAATACATTCTCTAAACAGCCTGCTTCTAACTTCTTAGAAGTTATTCTCATGGTTATTTTTACTGTGTGGTAAAGGCGATTTGCTATTGGGTAAGTCTTAGTTTCAGCTTTATGTGGATCTTCTATGTGCTTCTCTCACATGTTTGTTGTTTGCTTGCTTTTATTGTTATTTTTGTATAACATTAACGTCGTCTGGGTTCAGATCCACTTTTGGTCAAGGCTGCAAGAGGAGATCCTGTAAGCCGGCCTCCAGCATGGATGATGCGTCAGGCAGGAAGGTACATGGCTGTTTACAGAAAGCTTGCAGAGAAATACCCATCTTTCAGAGAGAGGTCAGAGACAACAGACCTCATTGTGGAAATTTCTTTGCAGCCTTGGGAAGCTTTCCATCCTGACGGAGTTATTATTTTCTCTGACATACTCACCCCTCTACCTGCATTTGGTGTCCCGTTTGACATAGAAGATGTGAGGGGACCCGTTATTCATTCTCCTCTTCGTACTGAGGAGCACTTGAAAGCATTGCATCCAATTGACTTGGAGAAGTTACAATTCGTGGGAGAATCCCTGAGAATCTTGCGTCAGGAGGTAATTTCCTTACCCCAGTAGATCAAAAGAGTGATCAGGCCCTGTAGTATTTACCCTTGCATAGTCTACAATTCTATTATTCGTGTAAAGCAGCTGAGTCAGGGTATACTCTTTGTGTTTAGGTTGGTGACCGAGCTGCGGTTTTGGGTTTTGTTGGAGCTCCCTGGACAATTGCTACATATATAGTGGAAGGCGGTACAACTCGTACATACACGACTATAAAGAGCATGTGCCATACAGCGCCACATGTATTAAGGGCTCTGCTCTCTCATTTAACAGAGGCAATAGCTGAGTACATTGTGTTCCAAGTTGAGTCAGGGGCTCATTGTGTACAAATTTTTGATTCATGGGGTGGACAATTACCGCCTGATATGTGGGAACGGTGGTCAAAGCCTTATATTGACCAGGTAACTTGGATTTGTCATTTCTGGGGCAAGTTGGCAACATTAATTTTGTTCCTTTTAAACTTATTTTGAGGTCCTTTTCTGCCTTCTCTTTAGCTATTATTTGCTTCTCATTTAGTTGTAATCTGCTGGGGCTATTTCTGCCGTAAAATTTTCTCAAAGCTGATTGCGCAATAATAGCTATTCCAGTATATTTGCCATGATTTGCAGATGTATATAGCTTAAGTTGTTGTTGCATTTTACTCTGACTATTATATGCATCAGATGCTGCTAACTGAAGTTTTGAGGGAATCAAACACAACTTCGAAAGTATGCACTTCATAGAAGGCAAACAAACATGAACCTTTTTCATGAGGGGATATTCTAGACAACAACTAGCATTATTATCTTTTGTGTCCTTTCCTTTTCCATGTTGGAAATTATTGGCCTGTGTGTGTTAAACTGTTAATATACATGCTATTCGCATCCTATGTATATGAGTATCACAGTTCCTTCTCCTTCCATTTTGTTCATTTCACCCCTCTAACGTGATCTGCAATTGCAGATTGTGAGTATAGTGAAGAAGAAGTGTCCCAAGACACCACTTGTTCTCTATATCAACGGGAATGGCGGTTTTCTTGAACGAATGAAAGGAACTGGAGTTGATGTTATTGGGCTGGATTGGACGGTGGATATGGCTGATGGAAGGAAGCGGTTGGGAAGTGATATCAGTATGCAAGGGAACGTGGACCCTGCTTACTTATTTTCTTCACTTCCTGCATTGACTGATGAGATTCACAGGTTCGTTGATATATTCCTAGACTTTTGTGGTAGGTCTTCCCCCCCCCCCCCCCGCCCTCCTTTTTGAGGGTGGGGTGGGGGATTTACGAACTACTTGGTGTTTTGGCCTACTGGCTTGGCAGTTAGATTGGTTAGCCATATTTCAGTGAACGGATAAATAACTGCTAGATTAGAAATTGAAATCACGAAATATGCCACCTTGATTTCCCCAGCAAAAGTTGAAAGAAGAAAGACTACCTCTTTTTGTATTTTTGTCATCTCACTTTATGGTTGACTTGTTTATATGAACTGATTGGGGGCACTAATACCACGAGTCATCCCTTGTATAACAAGGTCATGAACACAGGCGTCAATATGCCATAAAGATTGAACGTGTCCTGAATGGCATCGTGAAATGAGTTGAAGAACGCGACTTGCTTCACAAATGGCCAACTCTTTTCTCACACATTTGGGAAGTTAGCATGGTTGTATGTTGCATATGTTGGATTTTCAATCCATTAAAATTCTTTTAGGCTAAGACTCATCAAATCTATTTGGCAGAGTTGTAGAGTGTGCCGGTCCGAGAGGCCACATACTCAATTTGGGACATGGTGTTCTTGTTGGGACACCGGAGGAAGCTGTCGCTCATTTCTTCGATGTTGCAAGAAGCTTGAAATTTGATACATTTCCTGAAGATCATGCCAAAAATGAGTCCCAATTGGTAGTTTGAAGAAATTTGGCGAAGTTATAGCCCTTCGTTTCTTCTTTTTGGTACAATAGGCTCTTAGTTTACAGTTCTGACTTGAATACCACAGCACACAATTCAGCCTGTGCATTATCGAGGGGCCAATGAAGCTTCAAGGTTCTTTACGTGCGTGGTGAGCAATCAGCTTTGTGCAATTTTGTTATTAAAGATGTGTTGGATGAATCAATCATTTTGCTTTTGCTAATGATTGTCTATTTTCTACTTCTTAGTACTTTTTGCATATAACTGTGAGCATGGACACTTTCACAATATGCATTGGTATGATCCATACATACTCTATGCATTTGCACACTAGTTCTTCTAATGCTTAGCGGTATCTCATGCTACTGCTCTTGTAGCGATCTTCCTATTTCTTACGGAAATGTCGAGTGTTGAGCCATTTAAAGTGCATGTACTTGCAAAGCAAAGCCCACAGAAAGTTGAGGCATGTCAAACACTGATATACTCGAGCATAGCCATCGTAGTATATTTTCTTCACGAGTCTCCGCAGAATATGTGCTTCAATTAACTTCCCTTAAGATGCTGGGTGACCTACAAGTACAAGGCAGTATAACAAGCGCTAGCGAGTGCTAGCTAAGGCGTCTGCTTCCTGCATTAATGTTGGCGAGGTATCTACTTCCTTGTCAGGAGTACGATGGACAGTAAAACGCCATGCATGTACGAGCTCTCTATTCTCTCTGACTCTTCGGAAATAAAAGTTCTGAACTATAACTGCATCTAATACTGCAGAAAATAAGAATGGCAGAGTCCACCCTCACCATCAAATACGAAGCTAGAATCGTGGCCTCATTTACTCTCATGAGAGCCAGCTGAAAAGTCAAACGACTCTCGTTCAAATTCGAGGATCTTAAAGCTGCCTTGAAATCTAGAAAAGAATAGTTGCTTAAAGTCTAAAAAAGAGGCTTTTTCAACATGGTAATAGCCATGCATGTTGAAGACCTGTAAACTCCAGGTGGACCTGGTAGAACAGGCAAAAGTTTACCTTCAACTACAGAGATTACAATGAGCATCTTTCAATCGGAGTGATTAGAATGGACATTGAATATGTAAGAGAGCTTATGATTATCCTACCGTCCCTCCGATTTAATTAAGCTCGTTTGTGTCACCCACAATGTAATTTCAATAATATCACTAAAATGTGATCCGCAGATTATAAGTAGGTAGGTCATAATCTTTCACAGAGATGCATAATCTAAGGATGTCATTCATGTCTTCAATTTCTCCATTACATCTTCTGCCTATCACCATTTCAGTACAAAAAGCAAAACAACTTCTGAGTTGAAATATGTGTAAGGCGAGTTCCTCTGAGATCGACAAAGCAACATATGCAAAAGAGCTAAAATATCGGAACAAGCTCATCTCAATTTTGCTTGACGGCCTTCCAGGTGGGCTCAGGAACTGTTGTCGGCCATGGGGGGGGGGGAGCACGAATGAAAACCGAAGTGGCGCTCTGGACGGAGTCTCCTTCTCTGGGCCAAAACTAATCGGTTCCAGCTTCTGGGTTCGCTTATTGCACGAAAGAAGGGGTCCGGACTGACTTTAATTTGCAGATACACTATCTCCGAATCAAACGGGTGGCAGGCTCTTGGAACCAGGGAGCTTAGTAGAACCATATTAGGATCCAGACCTTCGTCTGGACGTAAACCTGAGATTGTATACTCAAAACACCAATCCTCGTTCTTGTGGTCACTGAGAGTCCATACATGCAGAGACCTACCTCCAACAACTTCATAATATCTAAGAATTCCATGATAGACGTCGATTAACTGAGGCCTGACGGGGGTGGTTGTACTTCAGCCGGATGTTTTGCGGTAAACTGATCAGTCGGTATGATTGCATATCCGTGTAACGATTGCAAGCTAAAATCGATCTTATGTAAGACCTGACTAGCCAATGTAAACTCCTATCGAGAGCAACACACGTTTGAGGAGGAGCAAGGAGCCCATATATATATATATATATATATATATATATATATATATATATATATATATATATATATATATATATATATATATATATATATATCACCGTGTGAACAAGCAGCACTAAAGTCCCTCCATTCACCGGTTTCAGAAGCGAACACCTCAACATTCACAGTTTTGCACCACCTCTTACAAACAGGTAGCCGCACCACTCTGTAGCTCATGGCGAGGCCTCGATCGACGATGGCGATAAAACCCTCGCTCACCCTTCCCTCGTGACTGGGTCTGGGTGAAGGAAGGTCAACCCATTGCCTGGTAACCGGGTTGCAGATGTAATACAAACAAGTCCTCTCATCGAGGCCATACTTCTTATAAACAAGTTCACGGTACAGCAACAACCCGTTGCTCACGGCTGCTATCTCGCATGTTACCCTTTCTCGTGGGCGTACGCGGCGTAAGTGTGGAGATTAATCTATCACAGAGTAACTTGGAGAGGTGGAAGGATTTTCAGAGTACAAGTTACGAACTAGGTCAAATTCAGGAGCATAACGGGTAGTCGAAAGAATAAATCCGTCGATAAGGGTCCATCGATCTGGCGCTCGGGCTGGTGATGTCGAGGAAAGTCTCTTCTCGAGGAAAGAAGGATCTGGAAGTAGCTGATAGCCATTGTTTTGACACACTCTTAAACCTAACTATCGACGGCACAGGCAGTCTGCACAAGATTTCCGACAAAACATCCTCGGAAAGGCATGGAGGAATAGATTCGGATTCGAACCTCTGTTTTCCTGACGATGATACTGGGCAGAAGCCCGAAGCTTGCGGCGCTTCTGCTTAGCGATGGCCATGATGAGTTCATCTTTACGTAGTTACTCATAATGCTGGGAAACCTAGTGGTGGAATTATGCTGCTGCTGGGGGACAAGGAAAGCGAGATGTGATAGGTCTGGGATCCTGATCAACATATAAAAAGAACAAATTTACGCAAGTAGTGCGGCGGTAAGAATCTTTTTTCAATTTTTTCATAAGTAGTCGGTTAGTTAATAGTTGTTAAATATTTTTAATTGACTTTTCAGTTAATATTTTCAGTGACAATTATTAACCGTACCTTTTAACGTCACCAAATAAAAATCATTGGAGAAAGATTCTTTCAATCGAGTAGGAGCCAAAATTTTTTATAAACAAATATACAGTGATAATGTTAATTGTGTTAATAAAATAATAATATTAGTAGTGACGAATATGTAAAGAGAAGAGTTTATTTATTTTTTTCTCTCCAGTTTTGAAGTCCAACTTTTCATGAACTCTGTGTAATTTCTTTGTTTAATTTTCTCACTAATTAGTCGTGTTTGTTACTATTAGATCAAAGTAATGCCAAACTAATTAGGAGATTGAATGTCTTGACTTAATAAAATAATATATGATTAATTGTACCGGGTATTACTTATAGATACTTCTCGTTTTTTCCTCTAACAAAGTGTCCAATTAACTTGGACATGTAAGAATGCACCGTCAATAAAGGTGCATTAGTATTAGCAATTGGGGGGGGGGGGGGGGGGGGGATATATTTTTTCACCAATTTTTGTCAATGAAAACATTTTAGTGACATTAGTTCATCTGTGTGAGACATATGTGGGGGTGAACTTGCAAACTCGAAAGTTAAAATAGCTTTGCCTTTGATCGTAAAACTAGTATTTTTAACTTTCAAGTGATAGACATAAGGTGGCCTCACTAAGCATTTTTAAATGAAAATAGGATATGACCTTTCATATAACTTTAAGCTCCATCGATAGTACTAATAATTTTTAAATGTTTAAGAAAAACAGAGTTTTTCATGCTAAACTTTATAGAAATAAGTAAAAGAAAGAAAATTTCTAATAGCATTAAATCTCTACCAAGGTCATTATGTCAAAATTATTTAGTATTTTTATAATAATCACGTGTATATATTCCGTTTAAAATTATTGATGTTGTATCTTATAATGATTTCTGTTGGTCCTACTTTTTGCCCATGAGTTCAAGAAGCTACAACCAAAGACTGAACAAATAGCAATCATAAAATATTGTAATACAAAAAATTGTAGTTTTGTCGCAAAAGTTATATATTAATGTATTTTAGCACATGTACCTTCCAAATATTTACGATTAATCTTTTTCTTCTGCTTTATATACTAAAAATGAATCAGCAAAACTTAACTAACGATCATTTTGCCAATGTTCATAAGGACCACAACAAAAGAGTGAATTTATCTCATTTGTTTAAAAAGGAAGTTATAAATACTACGCAGAAAGTTACAGCTTCATGCAGAAAACTATATAAGGTACTTGTTTCTTGGTCACCACAGATTCTGAGCCTCTCCGGAAGGAAACATCACTGTTACCTTATAGACACAAATAAAAAGAGTCTCCTTTCACCGTCAACGCACTAGTTCATTTGTTCTATGTTAATACATGTCATAAGAATAAGACGTGATATGAAGGAGATATTTTTGACAAACTTTGTGATAACTACTACTGTCACAACCATTAAGATTACTACATTATCATTGTGATTGGCACGATACTACCACTTATTAGTATTTAAGACCGACAAGCAAACATATATTCTTAACCTAGCTAGAAACAAACATTTACTAATATCTATATCATGCATTTAGATACTTACTTATCTAATTATTAAATTTCTCAAGATACCATGTTTTAGCTCCCCGAGCATTTCTCGAACACTTGTTTTTTCTTTTGTATAAGAATCAAGTAGAAGAAATAAATTCTATTGATTTCTAGTGATCGTGTATATATTCCGTTTAGAAATTATTTATGACATATCTTATAAATATATACCACCGAAAAGAGAATAAATAGCAATTAGAGCATATTATTATATAGAAAGTTGTAGTTTCGTCTTTGAAATCAAATAGTAAACTACTTTAGTGCTAGTACTTTTCAAATATATGTTTTTATCTCAATTACCACAAGGAATAGGGTCTTTACCAACGGAATTTTTTAACTTTATAAACCAGATTTCTGTCGTTAAAAACTTTTACGGATAAAATATCTGTCAGTAAAAAATCATTGAAAAAAAATCCCATTGCAAAAGGATCACTGATTGAATGTGGAGCTCCCTCTACCAAACTCAGATTTTTACTGACGCACATTAGTACCTTTACGGATAGAATTTTCCCTAGGTAAGGGTATTTTTTGTAATTTTCCTTTTTTAAATTGGAAGAAGGAAAAATAGTTACGACGGAGCTCCGGTCATTAAAATTCCGTCTTTAAAAGTAAGAGATTTTACGAGGGAGATTTGTCGCTAAACATCCGTCGCAATAGAGTTTTAGCGGCAGACTTTTGTTGCCAAAAAATTGTCGTAGAGAATTTCTTTTTAGAACTATTTTCTTACTCAAGATTGTAAACACAACAATTGTATTTTTTTCTATTTGTTTTGCTTACTATATCCATATAAGTGTGATTTATCTGTTTAATTTTCCAATTTATGTGGCACATTATTGAATTTTTTTTTAATAAATCTCTCTGATACAACTCATTACCATGAATTAAATTAGATATCAACCACATGTCTGTACGATGAAATTAAAAAATTATAAAAGAAAGTATAAAATGGCATAAATTATTTTTCAGTAAACCATTGTCTAGAATAAAATAACCTACTCAAAAACATGCCTTCAAAATAGACCTTAGGGTAGAAATAGAAGCAATTAGAGACATTTTACTTTCTTTAAAATAACCACCCCTTTAAACTGTAGAATTAATCATGAAATAGAAATAAGGGGAAATGACAAATGGACTCCTCAAGTATTTCGGTTTTGCTGGTCGACCCTCTATAGTATTAATTTTAATAATTGGCCACGCTTATTTATCAATTTAGAACAATTGAGTACCGTTGATCAATTTTGGAAGATTAATTGTTGAACTGATATGGAAAAAGACCCAACTGCCTCTTCATCTGATAATTCTCATTCCTTATCTCTGGCTCAGTTTTCCATCACTAAATCAAGCTCCTCCACCACCGCCGCACCAACATCTAACCCTAACTCAAGCACTACAACCACCACCCCGCCAACTCAAGCACAACAACCGCACCCATCAATACCACAACCAACCACCCAACCCACCACCAACCCAAACCACCAAACCACCAAACCACCACTATGCCATACTGCCGCTACAATCCTGATTAGTATCACCACCAGCTACAAAACCCACCACCCAACCCAACCACCGCCATACTTAAACTGCTGCCACAAACCTATCAACACCCTCACTAACCCGAACCACTGCCATACTGCCACCATCACCAAACCAACACCACCGTACCCACAACTATCCTCAACAGAATCACCACAATACCCAAATATTTGAAATCTGCCAAATCCACACCACACCACAAAAACAGTCCATCACCACCAAACCAACCACTGTACGCCGCCACCATAACCAATCACCATAAAAACAACCCAACCCACCATCGCACAAAGCCACTACATTAAATCAACACAAAAAGTACATCTCAGACCACAGCCTCCAAGCCCAGATCGGCGTTGGTCAATGATCGCGTCTAGGGCGTGGTATGCAGGGGCCGGGGGCAGATGGTTAAGGCGTTGGTTGTCGATTTCTACGGCAGCGTGGGGGGATAGGGAGGGAGGGAGGCCGTCGATCTATTGACTACAGCGAGGGTAGGGAGAAGGAGGGGCGGGGAAGGGGTGGATTTGGTTCAGTTATATATATATATATATATATATATATATATATATATGGAAAAAGCGAATAATATGCTAGCCTTAGGCAAGTCGCCTAAGGCTAGCGGCCAAAACTACGTGGTTCCGATCAAACCTGAACTCTCTCTCTCTCTCTCCGCGCAAATCAGCCAAACCATAGAATCCACATTGCCCCCCCTCCCCTGCTCTCTCTCTCTCTAAATCAGCCAAACCAGAGAACCCACATTGCCGCCCACCGTCGCTACCCAACCTTCGTCGCCGGTCGAATCTTTGTTATCGCCGTACCCAACACTGCCAAGTCTCTTTTCTCCCGCAAATATCATCCACTGCCACCTCGCTTCCTTACCTACCTGACTACCTCCCTCGCAGGCCGTATTTCTTTGCAGGAGATAACACAACCGCCCATTGCCGGCGACACTCAATCTCTAGCCCCCGCACTATAAACAGGCAGCAAATCACCATCTCACAGAACCGCCGAAACCCACCACTGGCTGCCATCTCTCCTCTCGCCACCACTTGTCGTCATTGGCGAGACCACCCAAAGCTACTCCGTTGCTGGCCATCATTATTTGTCGGAGAAAGCACCACGGCCACCATGCGAAAATCGGTCACTGCTAATGCTCTCTCCCCACACCCCATCTCACAATAATCCAAATTAGTGCAATTGAGTTGTTAAAAATCATAAAGTTCAATTTGATTTAACTCTAATGAATAATGATTCAAAAGGGACTGAATTTATGGGTTTTACGTTGGATTGATTCGAAAGCTCAAACTTTCATTTCATTGTAACAAAACCAAAATGGGTTTTCCATTGATTTTTCCAGGGCATTTCATGAAAATACACGATGCTCAATCGTCGGCCTCCATTGCCAGCTCCATTGCCGTCAACGATAAAGGCTGACTCCCTTTACTAGAGAGGTGGTGGTGGATGGGTTCCGGTATGGTGACTGGTTTTTTATGGTGGGGGTGGTAGGTGGTATGCAGCAGTGATTTGTGAAGGGTAGCCGACTATGGAGGCTGGTCAGTGAGGAAGGCTAGCGACTGAGCAAGGTGGTTGTTCGTTTTTTGAAGCGGCGAAAGGGGCAATAGTGGTGGGTTTTGTATGCTGGCAATGGAGAGAAGGGATAGAGGAAAAATATTGAGAAAAAAAGAAAGTTGAGACGTTTCTTATCCAAAACTACGTAGTTTGGGCTGCTAGCCTTAGGCAAGTTACCTAGGGCTAGACTTATATTCGCTTTTCCCTATATATATATATATATATATAGGGAGCTGATCCATTGATAGCGCTAGCAAAATGGAGTATTTGCTAGCGCGATCTGGGCCGTCCGTCCTGAAAGATGGACGGTCCAGATCGCGCCTTTTTCGAAAACTATCAGTCGTCCGCGACATTATATCGCGGACGAATTTTTTTACCTTTTTGCCCCTCCACCCGTCCGCTACATTGTATCGCGGACGACTGACAGGCCCTGACGCATGTCAAAAAAAAGTAATCCGCGACACAATATTGCGGACGACATTTTTTACCTTTTTGCCCCTCCATGCCGTCCGCGACATAGTATCGCGGACGAATGACAGGCCCACACATGTGTGGTATGACTTTTCTGTGTCATTAATGTGTCCGCAAGGGAGGGAAGAGAAGACTAGTCCGCTACATAATGTAGCGGACTAGTCTTCTTTTCCCTCCCTTCTCTCATTCTGACTTCTTCTTTTTCTCTCTTCTTACTTTGATCCTGATGAACAAATCTTCATGAAGTTCGTTGGCAACAGATTGCCATTGGTAAAAAAGACTCCAAAACGAGCACACTTAATTAGCACTTCCACCTGCAGGCTGGAACCATTCATGAAATTGGCTAGCAACAGATTGTCATTTTGTTCTAGGGTCTTCAACCTCCTCCATTTCTATCACCCTTCCACCGTCTTGAAGGAGCTCATCCAGAAGAGAGAAGATAAGAGATGAGGGGGAAAGAGAAAATAAAAGTTGGTTGTCTTTTTTCAAGAGCTCTGACAACACAGATGTCTCTTTTCGAGAAAGTAAAATAGTCCGCTACATAATGTAGCGGACGGTATTTTTGTTAAAAAACGTCCGCTACATTATGTAGCGGACGAACTTAAAAAAAATGTAAAAGAAGATTTGGACCGTCCGCGATACAATGTAGCGGACGGGTGGAGGGGCAAAAAGGTAAAAAAATCCGTCCGCGACATAGTGTCGCGGACGACTGACAGTTTTCGAAAAAGGCGCGATCTGGACCGTCCATCTTTCAGGATGGACGGCCCAGATCGCGCTAGCAAATACTCCATTTTGCTAGCGCTATCAATGGATCAGCTCCCATATATATATATATATATATATATATATATATATATATATATATATATATATATATATATATATATATATACAAATATACTTTGACATTTTTGTGAATGTTAGGAGTATTATTGGAGTTTCATATTGAATTTTAGCCGGATGTAATTATTGACAGATGAAAGATGTCACGAGGGAGGTTATTTGTCATTTTCCCTAGATTGAAGAGCATTATAGTGGCAATGTGTGTATTATAATTATTTTGATTCATGGCCATGTCCGACGCTTTTCTAACTATTCGTTTTGATGTGTTTTTGAAGATTTTCTAAGACAAAAATCAATTCATAAGTACGTGCAACAATTATTTATCATTTGAACTATCACAGAAAATCTCATATTTTTTACAACAGCTTTTTAATGTTTGAGGCTAAACAATAATATAGGGGTGATTATTATTACAATCATCTGGATCGTGATAGATATTAATGCAATAGCATAAAGTTACACAATTTCTATATTACTTACTCCATCTTTGATTTGTACATTGTTGATTGAGTTCAAAATTAAATATATATTAAGGTGATTATAGTCATTCCTAAGTTGTAATAAGTTCATTTATTGATTAAGTGTAAAAGCAATTCTGGATCTAGACTTGTGAGCTACAACATTTATTTTTATTTACTACAAATATGCTTCTTATATTAAGTCTATTTAAGCGCTAATAAGAAATTTAACTTCTAGTAAGTTAATCATTTGACGAGGTGAAGTGCTATTCACATGTTCGAATTTCAGTATGTCTTAATATAGTTAAAGTTGGGTATTTAATTAAGTATTATGTCGATGATTTTGAACTACGACTTATTTATATTTGCTTGAAACGAACCATCAAATTCAAAATATACCACACTCATGCATTTTACATATAATTAACATCACAATAAAAAAAAATCAATAAAAGTGTAATACCAAAATTATTTCATAATATTAAATATCAGACCGATTCCAAGTTTATCATCTTTCCATTCTTAGAATAAATAACACTTATGATTGAAATAAATTTCTCTAGATTTCATGTTTGCAAAATAAGTTTTTTTTTTGGTACCTTAGCGAGGCTATAAAATATAAAGACATTAAATATTTTATTAATGATTGAAAGTTGTAAACATTTCTATTTTGCAGATATTTCTGATAGTCGTACACTAGAGTAAAAATCAAGCGCAGTTATTTGTATTATAAAAGAAGAAGGCACAAACTATAAAATTAGTAATTTACTATGTAGAGTGTAGACATAAGTAGCCAACTAAAAAGCGTGTACTGAAATTAGGCATTGGAACTGAAACGAAATCACGTAGAGTTATTTTATTTTATTTTGAATAATTGATTTTTTATGCCTATCATCCAGAAAGATCCATATAGCCCCCTATATAACAATAATTAATGATCGATAAATTCTTTTTAGAGTCACTAAATAAGTGCTACTATGACTATACAATGACCATTAAGTGTCACTGTATGGGAGATGCGTAGTAGCCAAATTTTTTTTTCTTTTAAGATAACCATTCTTTTAAAGGATAGAGTTATCCCTAATAAAGAAATAGTGTAGATACCTGCATTTAATTATTTCCTTCAAGGTCATGTTCATCAGTTTTTTGAAGATCTGTTTTGATTTGTTTTTGAAGGTTTTCTAAAGCAATCAAATTGAAGATGCGCCATAGTAGATTTATTTTTTTCTTTTTAACTTTCATAGTGTATATGATTTCTATTTTATAGTTTGAGGTTATTATATTAGATTTAAAAGTGAACAACTATTTGGGCATTTCAAAGTATGAAAAAAATGTTAAATATTAATCTTTAATCTTGATACCTAATTTTTGTATTGTATTATGAGTTTTGTTTTGTTATTTTAGAGTTCTTTTGAGGTATTAACAGTACAATTACGGCTTAGTATGTAAGTATATTGATAAGGTATAGTTTTAAAAACTTTAGAATTGGTTTCCTAGTTTTGAAAGGTTTATAAAATTTGGGCCAATAATATCTACAAAGATTTAGTAAAGAATTACACTAAATAGTTAATAAGTTGGGATAATTGGATAATGTTTCTTACAAGTGGATGAGTAAAAAGGAAAAAAGAATACTTAAAAATGTTTTTTGTTCCGTATTCAGTTTTATACATTAAAATTCATTTATAAGCAAACTGTCATTTTGGTATTTTTAAAGTACTTTGGACAATTATGTCATATTCATTTCGTACCTTAGTTCTATATAAAGAAGAGAAAGCTTTAAATTAAACTTGTGACCTACTAATTTTAATTATCCATAAGTGATTTACATTTGTTATATTTTTAATTTATATTTGTTGTGTTAAAGTGTTTTGCAGGTAAATATAGACACAGTCAAGTCCTAATATGCTAATACCTTGATTATGTAGATTTTTAGAAGGTAAACAATTAATATTTTACTCTTACAGGGTAAACCAAAGTTATGACAACAATACCTACACATTATTTAGCAATAAATCATAGTATACATGATGCATGTGTGGCTTCAATAAGTATGAGTAAAAAAGAAAAAGGACATGCAAATTAACATGATGACGTGCCAAAAAAATTAGACCAAGATGACATGCCTCATAAATAAAAGGAGTAGAAAAGAAAAAGAAGACTCCACAAAGCACAAAGCTTCATTTATTACATAATTGTATTATATGATATAGATTCTTTTTCTAAAGGGCAAGATTCAATTCTATTTAATTATTATTTGTCTAACCCCAAGGGGTAGCTGAACTATCAAGGAACTTGGACTTTATGGCCCATTAATCTGTGATTGAGCCAAAATTAATCTAAAGTAACGAGAGAGAGAGAGAGAGAGAGAGAGAGAGAGAGAGAGAGAGAGAGAGAGTATTTGATCCTAATTAAGAAGTAAATTTTGCAAATTATAAGAAGAAAATGTATCAACGTTAACTTAATATACAAGAAACAAATTCTTTTGTTTCGTAAAGGGAGATGCTATTTTCACATTTGTATTAGTCACTTGTAGATTAATTAAAAATACATTTTTAACAACAAAAGTCAATAAAAAAGCATATCACGGGGCAACAAAGGAAAATCTCCTACTCAGGGCACAAAGGTCTTCCTTTGATCCACAAGATCGACATTGTAGATTTAATACAATGCAGAAAAGCTGGCTTTTGATCTCATCTTATGATTCTTTTGCGTCCATTCCTCCTTAGCCAGAGGGTACTCTTTCCGGTCACTTGAGAGCTTTCAGTTTAAGAAGGTGATCCATAATCATAAATAAGAGAAGTTACTTTTCAGATGTTTCTACTTTGATTGTCTTTCGCTTTGACTATCGATTCATATATATAAGAGAAGTTACTTTTCAGATGTTTTCCTGTTTTGTGAAACCTTGATAAACTACTTTTAAATTCAATGCTTTTCAATTTTTGTGTTTTAGGTGAAATTGAACCTTCTGAATTTTTTTATGTTAGCCGTCAAATTTTTTTATCATTTTTTAGTCCCCCGATTACCACACTCCTTGACAGTCATTTGCGAGGTGCATGTGCAATCGCTTCATTGCTTCATTATACAAGTTCAGCTGTGAAGGAAGCAGATAAATGCCACTAAATACTTCTAGCAGCAAAAAAGTTCCAGCTAAATGGAGGGTTGGAGGAAGTTTATTCAAAATGTTTGGGTTGAGGCAAAGCGAAGGCAAAACAAAAGCATTTATCTTTGTTTTTTCCTTTTACTCGGGGGGAAAAACAAAACAAGAGTGCTAAGATATGATATTTGAGCTGGGGTCTTGGATAAAGCTTTTGAAAAGGCATAATTCAAAGAGGTACTTATGATTTCGACTTCTGTCTATCATCTCGAGCTCCAATTCTTAATTATTTCCTTCTTTCTCTAGCTTTGAGAATGTCATTATTTTGTTTCCTCGTACTTGTTAGCCTCACGAATGTCACTATTTCGTTTATTATATATCCCTTTTGGTGGCAATTGCTTTGACTCGCCTTTATTCGCTTCCTGTTTTGCACTTTTGGCCTGGAAATATGGTGGTGGAAAGGTGCAAAATAAGAGAATTCAGATGGACATTTCTTTATAGAATTTGATACCTAGCTAGTAAAGCAAGCAATAGTATCCCAAGAAAGAAGTGTCTTCTGAAGCATACGGCTGCAGGTCTCTGTAATTGTGAGAGAATTGTCTAGGGTTAGGAGATACAGAATTTATGCTGAAACTAAGGAACGGATAAAGTTGTAGACAAAACACAAGGTCGATGTATGTTATGGTAGTGCGTCTATTGATAGTCGTTTTTGCAGTCACAGTTGCCTCTCTGTAATTTTCTAGAGTGGGAATCTTTCCAACTTGAAGCCAAATGCAAGCCCCGTGATGGTTTTCAGCAACAAAAGAAAAGACAACTTTATCAAGATAAATAAAGGGTTTAGGGTTTTGAAAGAAGTTTACAACCCTGTATGAATGAGACAACTTGAACAAGTAAAATAAAGGTTTTCAGGGTTTAAAACGTTTGACGGCAGTGCGTAATGTTAAGGATCCTATAATTTATCCCAAGAAGTTGACTGCTCCATAAGATTTAATATAGGGGGACAATCCAATGTAGGTACAAAATGTTGAATAAGTCGCATTCAATCTTTAAGGACGAATGGAAGTGCAGAGAACAATAAATGATAAGGGAGTGATCATCCCTTGACTGTTTGAAGGTGGGTACCGCTGATTCTGATTCAGGCTCGTTAACAAGCATCATCATGTTACATAGGAAGAGAAAAAAAAAATTGTATGCCTCATCTACTTGTTTGTTTTAATCCTTACTGTCTCACAGGACTCAATACGGGCAGGAAATTATCACACCTTCTTCCCTTTTCTTTCATGGCAGTCCAAAGAAGAATGGAGGTAATTACCACTTTCGCTTCCTTTCTTTCTTTCCCCACAGATCTCCTATATGCCTCCCTAAAATTCCAATGAAATTGGTGAATGAATGGAAAAAAGAATCCAATGGTACTGTATGGGGCAGATCGAATCAGAAGCGGTACTGCCATCATTAAACTCAAGGGGAGAATTTAAATCTTTCAATAATTGCAGCTAATTGTATCGAAATTAGAGGACCTTATGAGTTACTTTAACTAATAAAAATCTTGTAAATAGTGAAGACAACTCAAGTATCTGATATAAAAACTTCAGGACACAGTATTCCTATCAACCTTTAAGTAATTCTCTTGATTTGCTTGTTTTACTTTTTAGGAAAAACATAATGAGTTATTGCAAAAATTAAAGCAAACTATAATGCGTACTTAGACAAGCAATATTAGTTTAGGAAGCAAAGCAACATAGTTTCCTCAAGCAGTACAAAAGAAAGCTCTTCCTAGTTGCAACAGCAGCACAGGGATGATCAGAAAGGGTGACTCAAGTGGCTTAGCAAGCTTTTTTTCCCAGAAATCACGCAAATATTGGCAAACATGACATAAATCTTCTTGTAGTGTTCATAGTTTAATACTAACCAAACATGGAGAAGACAATGAAGACGACTTACTTGAACGCTTAAGTCCTGGTTTATCAAGATCAAGCATAAGTTTCATTATACAACCAATACATAGTGCTGGAATTATATTGGAAAAACTGGTGTACATGATAAACAAATTGATCCATAGATAGAAGAGTGACAGCAGCACCAAAATGATGACCTCCAAACATGGGGAAGCTTGTGGGAGCCGGAATATTTGGGGCCTGAAATAACTCTTCGAATTTAGGAATGAACTTGCATAACTTAGAAGAATGATGAGAAAGCAAAGCTTACATATGAAGTTGGGAAAGATATGCTCTTCAAGAATAAAAACGTCTGGAATTCATTTTTCAAGCTATTGTGTGACCTTTATCCTCCAACTTCCATATGTATTTAGAATTTCCTTAAGTCTAAGAGATGAATTATGAAGTACCAAACTGCATTCTGTGCAGGATCAAAAGGAGAAAAACAACTATTAATGAATTATGGTGTAATATTAGGATGTTACTAATAAAAGCCTAATGCATATAAGTATGCGTTGATATCATCGCTTCGATGGGGTACAAGAAAAAGGCAGCGACAAGAACGGTAAATGACATTCGAGAATTGGAAATTCATATGGTCGAATCTACTATCCCAACCAAGAAAAATGATATATAAAATTTTTGATGATAAAGATAAGTAAGCGGTCGATGATTGCTTGCCTGCAGCAAGGCTTTGAGTTTCCTCTAAGGTTTATGCAGTTGTCAATCTCTGATGGCTGTGTCCCTTTTTTCTCGGTACAAGTCTAGATCATAATATTCGAATTAATACACAACGACGTTAACTACCTTAATTAAAAGAAGTAAACAATGTTAACCTAAATGTAGCATAACACTTCAAAGTAGAAGGATTGCCAAGGGTTTATGCTTAAAATAATCAGCTTCATGATTGGTGGAAAGCATAAGTACCAGCATCAAATTAGTTAGATGCTGATAAAAACGTTTCTTTGCAGTAATTGAATTTCAAAACACTCTGTCAAGTTTGTCGTGCTCGTCTGCTTTCAAGTAGATCAAGCAAAAAAATGATATAGAGCTGTCATTTGATCAACTCAAAAGGAATTTGTATAAAACTTATGGCATAGTAGAATTCATATTTTTGTTGGATAAGCAGTCATGTCGTTGAGGGGCAGACAGTTGATGATCGACCACATAAATTTAGCATTATTGTAGAAAAGGACATTCTTATACAGTTGGGATTTCAAGTCAGAATATAAGAATGCATGCAACACAGGAGGAATTTACAATATTATTGCATTATTATCTCCAAGATTTCAAATTAAAGACTAGCAGCTATTTCCTGCTGCATAATAACCAAACTTAAGGTAAGCACTTGGGTTGTTATTTGTAAATGTGTCCGTCATTATAGTTTTATATATAGATTTAGTATATCATTTATAACTGTAGGTAATGTGATCCATCTAAGACCATCCGAGGTGGACACAAAATCTTGCAGAATCCGAAAAGAGACAAGATTACAAGACGTCAAAAAAGTTAATACAGACAAGTATGAAATTTTGAAATTTGAAAACCCAAACTATGATGTTGCGTGAGAGAGACTGAGAGAGAGACAGAGAGAGGGAGAGAGTCTGTGTGTGTGTGTTTCTTGTACGCCACTGCCCCAGATATTGGTGACAGTTCAAGTAATATGGTAAGCTGAACATAAGTTGTTCCATCTTTACTGTCAAAGTAATTGTGCAAAATTAGGGTTTTGAAACCCTTGGCTAGGGTTTACCACTTACAATCCAATAAGTTCAACCATGAACTCTCTCCCAAATGAGATTTAATTTGCTCAATCACTAATATCTTATTTTAGATGATATTTTAAATGTTATACCATCAGCAACGATTCATGCAGCACAAGTTGAAAGGTAAAGGGAAAAATTACCACACTTTTGAGATCAAAACACCGATCAAGATGATGGAATCTGAAAGGTTGAGGTGTCCTCGTTCGCTTTCATGTGGTTCCTCTTCTTCTTCTTCTTCTTATATGGGATTCCCCGTGCCTTCGCTTGGGAATCCCTCACCTCGCGCAAGTAGACGCGTATAGCACCACTAGCGAAGGGATTCATCTCTGGTAAGCCACCGTTTTCTTCGTAAGCAGCTCTAAGCCGGCCAATGAGTGCATCAAGGCTTCCCCAAGCTTGCCTAAGAGGACAAGTACATGGCCCTGCCGGATCAGGCTGTCCAAAAAACACACAACCTTGGAAGTGCACCTTAGTCTTCCCAAACTGATCCAGGTACCGAAGGAAATCAAGGACATGGTTGTAGTTGCACTGTGACATAGCTATTGGGGGTCTTTGATTCTTCAAGTACTGACCAAAAGTGTTCCAATCACGCCGCTTTTGCGACTCATACCGGCTTAGCGGTGGCGGTGGTTGATCAGCACCGGTTGCTCGTGAAGATCCTTCTCCTGATTCTCTTCCTTTTTCACTTGACATCATTGATGAATTATTTTGGCAAGAGAAGGAAAGATCATATAATTGAAGAGCGGTGCAAGAGAAGGGTATAGGAGTGGAGAAAGATGCAAATTATTTCAAATCATGGGGCTATTGAGAAGACATGGTATGGGTCCAAGGAAAGTGCTTTAGCTCCCTCTTTTTCTTCCTCCATCACATTATTTTCTTCCTTTAATAGTACTATTAGCATTAAGTATACTTTTCAATTTTTTTTTTAATTTTTTTATCAAGAGGCTACCATCATTAAAGCAATCATTATCAAGCATATTAGCAAAAATAGGCACTATGGTTTAACTCCTGGTGACTAGGTTGCTAGCGCAATTAACCTGAGTTACAATGGGCGGGTTTGGAGACAGATTTAATGGTGAAGAGAGATCCGTAAACATGGAATAATTCTCGGGCTCAAAGAAAAGAGATGGAATACTTCTTAGTGTTTAATGTAATGAAGAGACTTGTCCCCCTCCATATACTCTGGAATATACTTGAACAGACATTAACGATGGCTTCGGTGTTATTCAAGAGCATGAAAACGTAATTTGATAAAGCAACAGTAGACAGTTTTACAAAAAATGAATACATAAAAATAAATAAGGCACACCAATGACTTGAGATATGATAGCTTTTGTACAGTTTCTGGGTTTTTTTTTTTTTTTTTATCGTTACTCTGCAATAGGAGTCAGGACGCATGCAAAACACGAGCAACATCAGCACGTTACGGTGGATAACGTTCAGGAAAAACACGAGCAAAATGCAACGACCCATATTGTAATGAGGGTGGCAAATGCAATAGAGCTAAAAATTAGGGAAACTAGTTTGATGCTTTATAGAGGTGGCAGTTGCCAAAAATGCCTAGGGCTTCTGGGTTCTGGAATGGGTATTTGAAAGAGTTGAGCTTTTCCATTAAGTCACATGAGATTTGAAAACAGTTGTTACTCCAGAATGGTTAGCATTAATATTTCAGGAAATGCCAACTGAGCTAATCTATTTTTGGGAGTTGTTACTTATCCCAAAAACTAGTTTGCCCCCTTTAATGGTGTAGAAGAAAATATTGATATCCAAATCTCAGTCCCACAATTTTTTAAACGTTTAATATTTGACTTTATATAGGTGCGGTGTAGACAAATTCCTATTCTAAGATCATGAATTCATTATCTGGTTGACCCCCAAAAGATTTTGTTCATAGAATAAGGAGCAGTGATAACTTAAGAGCCTAATCCGAAGCAAAATAACCAAGCGTGACAAACCCCATCAGCAAAACCATGGATTGGGATTTTTGATAGAAAACAAAGAAACAGAAAAAGTTGTCTAACCAAAGACTAGGATTGGGACATTAAATATATTTCTACTTGCTATTGCCCCATTATTAGTACCATCATCAACACTGGTGATAATGCTTGAGTGTAATTAATATCCAATAGTACTGCTGTTAGTGATGTTGTTTCTGCTTTCTGGTTCACATGAATTCTCTTTACTGAAATAGGTACGCAAAATCCTAATATACCATCCTGCCCTTGCACCATGTTTCCCAGATTCAAGCTACCTACTACCACCTACAAGTAATGCCAATTTTATTTGAGTGAATACATGGAATTATTGTGTTTTTGTTCACTGTTTAGAGTCCAACTTTCACATTGAGGAAGACAGGCCATTGGGTACCAAAGCATACGGCGGCATCACTAATGTTATAGATGTTCACGGTCAAAATGAGCATATCCCAGTGAACTAATTAGAAATTTTCTAACCTGCACTCACTTTTGAGAGTCCCACAAGGATGTCCTTGGTGTTTGAGTATTATTCAAGTTTTACTTTTATTCGTATGTCTCTCGATAATGTAATCGTTTACGTAATAATTTCCTTTTATGCAACTGCCATTAGTATTTTATCGAAAATAAAGTGAAAAGGAAAAAAACGCTTGGGGTAATCCCTTCAAGTCCTGAAGAAATTCTGAGCCATCAATGATGTTTCCTCCACATACCCAAGGATGACCACTGCTGCACTCAGTTATGTGCTTATTGGCTCTTGATAGGCCCTTCTCACCAATATTATTTACAACTGAATCAGGGAAAGATTTGGTAAGAGGACTTAATCAACTTAATGGGCGTGATTAGATTGGTACACTAAAGAGTAAGCTGCTCAGTCCCACTTCTTCTCAAGAATATGCTTTTCTTCTGTTGAGTTCTTTTCGATTTACTGAATATAGCAGTTATCACTTAGTTATATCCATCGCATATGGCTATGGTAGAAGCACTGTTGCATGGTTATAGCCAAACATTTTAGCTTGAACCTTTCATTTAAGTACGACCAAGAATTTGCATTAAAGACGACAGTACTATATGTGAAAATATGACAGCATTGAACACGAGAATTGCTATTGTAAGGACAACCAAGGATTTACACTTTCCTGAATGCCATGTTTATGTTAGCAATTTTGTTACGGCTCAAATTGTTCTGGAAGACTTAATACACCATATAGGGCACTGTAAGAACTAGCATGTTATGAGTTATTTTGCTGGACTCCGAGCAGAGGTACGAGAAATGCGATCAAACCCGCAGTTAAACTACTATAAGTGCATTTTATATCCAAGGGCACTTTCAACAGTTTATTGATACGAACCTTATGCAGGTTTTGAAGCAGTGGAACTCATATACTGCTGCATATTATATAACCATCAAGAACGATTGAAAGTGTACCAGTAGAGCAGTATACCTATGAAGCGATAAGCACTAGGTGTCACAGCTAAATATATTTACAAACTAGGTGAAAAAGTGATGCAGATTGAGAGTTGAGTTCTAGAGATATGATCACTTGTTGATATTGATGCTTTAAGTAGAAGATGGCCTCTAGCTTGTTCTGATGGTCAGCTAGCATTGGCCCCTAAACAATTTGTAGGGTTGTTTACCTCACTTTAACTAATTGCATCCATCACCATGAACATGATTTGGAATTAGAATCAAAGAGGAAAAGGAGTGTGAAATCTTGTTTCCAAAAAGTGGAATTTACTAGTGCCATCTACTTTGGGTTCGACAGAGACACGGGGTCAGTCACAAATCACAATTGTTGTCCGCCTAGGCCTAACCCCTTTATATGAGACTACTTGTTTGTGCCGTAAAGTCTATGACATATTATTGTCTCCAACTGATGAGGTGTCACGTTATACCATACCAGATAATCAGAACACCTTTTTTTGCAAAAAGCAGCCAACAAGGGTTGGTTCAGCGGTCCCCAGGATCCCAATCCTGGTTTTCCACCTGGGTTCGAATCCTACCCGCCGCACTTGTTGGTAGTAAACTTACGTCCTCGCCCTGCACGTGCTCCAGACACGGGTTCTTGTGCGCTTCGGCACCGTCATAGGTGCTGGAATCGAGGGTCAGATGTATGTGGCGGCCTTGTAGGTCCCCGAGGCGCAATACTCCTTGCCGGTTGGATTAGAGCCTTACGATCCAGCCTTTTTTTGCACCAAATTTTTTTTTTTTTTTGCAAAAAACATGAAAATACAGGAGATCATAAAGCCAATTACATGTTGATAACTAGGGGCTACAACGTTCTTTCTTGGTGGAACGAAATAAGCTATATACATGTCTAACGTCATGAATATGGATATACGACTTACATAAACTTCGTCCAACTGTCATCGTTAAGTTTTTGTAATTGGCTCTTCCAAAATTTGGACTTTTGAGCAAAACCATTAAAACTGTACTGCAAAAATTAAAACGAAACCTGTCCTCATATCCAATTATTGAAATAGTGCCTGGACTTTGGATTGCAGGACTCTCCTACTAATATAAAAGTATAGGAAATGTGACAAAAAGATCGGCGCATAATCTAATTACTGAAATCGCTATGCTGATCCATTGTCTGTTTTGTCATACAGTCTGCACAAAAGTTTGTTTCTCAAAATCCTTGAGAAACTATGACCTTCCGGGAATGCTTAAGGAGAGCCCTGCAATCCATAACCAGAGTTTCAATTAATGGGGTGGCGGGTTGTTCATTTTTAAAGAGTTCAACAACACTTTTATCATTTATTTCAAGTGACAAGTTTCGACAATTCTTATCACAGGCCAACATGAGGCCATCTCTAATCGCCCACCATTCCGTATAATTGCTATCTTTGTATCGCAACCAGCGGATACTGCCCGTTACCAAATTTTCCCTGTGATCTCTAATAAGGGCTGCATCTCCCCCCCCCCCCCCCAAACCCCCACCCCGATCTTCATCTGATGTTTAGAAGGGCAATAACAGCTTTTATGATAGCATGATAATTTGGGGAGTTTCGTTTAAGATTAACTAATTTGTTTCGATGTTGCCAGATAATGGATATGAGGAATGCAAAAACGGTGTTCCAAGGTCTTTGGTTGGGTTCACTCCCTCGTCTACTACTCAAATTGACTTTACACCATCTATGGAAGGGTAGGTTAAGGTTGTGATTGAGTGGTAACGGCTTCGAGGTTTGACAATTCCCAGATTTTTTGAATGTTAGGACAACTCCTTAGACAATGGCCAGCCGTCTCGTTAAGGCCACAACCATGTGGACAGATTTTAACGCTAAGCCAAGGGAATTTTGTCAGCACTGAGAGAGCGTAATGGGCCCATACATATATATATATATATATATATATATATATATATATATATGTGTGTGTGTGTGTGTGTGTGGCCGATCCCTATTGAGGGCATGCAATTTTTTATCATTTGCAGAGTGACCCCAAAGGAAATTGACTCAAAGAATCTAGAGACCACAGTTGTGGGGAGCATGCAAGTTTGCATAGTGTAGATAGGTATCAAGTTGAGTACCGATTTAACGAGTGTCGTGCGACCTGCTATGATAAGGAATCTGACTTCCAAGCTGCAACTTTATTAATTCGAGTTTGATTTACCAGGTGAGCAAAGCATTCCAATTTAATTTGGCCTTGGGTGAGTGTGGTTCCTAAGTAATTGTCAAACTTGTCTGTTGTGGGGATCCCAGCACTCAAGCTAATGTATCGGCTAGCGTCTCGATGGGTATTTTTTGAGAAGAGAATTCTGGATTTTCTAGTATTGATCTTAAGACCCGCTTTGACACTGAACGAATTGAAGCTATTCGAAATTACAAAAATTATCTTTAGTGGCTCTATCGAACAGGAGGATGTCATCCGTGAAAAATAGATGGGAGATCCCTAACATAACGACTTTGTTGTCATTTAATATTTGTTAGTTTTGTCGCCAAAACTTCTAATAGCAGGACTCATATTTGTGACAGATGACTCGTCAAATAACAGTTTGTGACGACTTCTATGTGGTCACGAGTTGTCATTTGTAACTATATTGACATTGTCACAATTGCCATTAGTGTCTACACTTGATATTGTCGCAAAATCATTAAATGACACCTTTGCTATCAGTGATGCACCTTTTAGATTATATATGTCACACTCTGCGCAGCGATTGTTGAGCAGAGAAGCCACTTCATACAGAAATAAAATTAAGCAAAAGAACTAGAAATCTAAAACCATCCATGATCTAAAGGTAAGAGTGTTGCTGCATCATTGTCTTCCTTACCATGATACTTAATTGACACATTCGAGTTCCACTGCAGATTAAAAAAAGTTAACAAGATCACTATACTGATAACGGATTGCTACTCGAAGATATTAACTACGTAACAAATGGGATGTCACGTTATTGTGAGTGACACCAAACATTTACCAACGTTGTGAAGCTTCATCTTCTGATAAGCGGGAGCTAACATACCCGAATCCGCATTATTGTTCGTACGTGCCACCAAATATTTAGTAACATTGTGAAGCCTCATATTCAGATAAGCGGGAGCTAACATAGCTGACTCCAAAAACAAGGATGAAACCATAAGAACTAAACCATCTAAGTCAAGATGAACATCCCAGGAGCACATAAGGATCACTGTTCAAGGTATCCTGATATTCACAACTGAAAAGTTACCAAAAGGAATATCCGGAATTTTTAGGAAAGCATTAACTCACCATCAAGAGGAGGCACTATTGCTTCCATTGTGCAGCTGTGCCAACAAAGTTTGCTGCAGTTGCTTCGTCTCCCTTTCTAAAGCCCTCATTTCTTGCATATCCATGTCTTTTACCAGTGATTTAGTGTTTTGCATGTTTGCAAAACACTAAATCACTTGTAAAAGAAAAGTGCATTCACTCACCGTTGGTTAGTTTCTTAATGTATACGAGATAGAGATCTCCTTTGAAAGGTTTGACTTATGGTAACCAAAAGTTTAATTACAATATAACACAATATGATTGTTTAGGAATTAGGTTGGGATATTGTGGATCTTAAATCATTTTCGTGGAGGTTTCGACTTCTTTCTTTCCCTGTGCTTGTTGTTGGTGAAGTAGAAGATAGGCACATTTGACTGAAAAGGAGCCATTAGCAGTTGTTTCCCAGAGAAGCTAATCAGGGAATCCTGTGGAGGATATGTCTAAGCAGTATGCCATTGACATGTCATGGGAACAACTGATTCAGCACGTCAATAATCCAAGAAATTTTTTGGATGAGCTCAGCAACTTTAGTCTGTAAAGGGAAATTGTGCTTGAAATGGGAAATCATCTTGGGAGAAAATTCGGAAATCTAGTGATCCTCCATATGCTGATGAAACTACCATTTCTGACCTGCCAGTGGAGGCCTAAGGGTCATCTATTTCGACGTGCTAAACTACCTCTTCCATTCCCACGATGCAGTGGAGGAGCAAGTGACTGATAGGACTGATGCAGATCTGCACTACTTTGCAAGAAAACAGGATGACAGCATCTGGGTGGGTTCTGTAAGAATTTTCCAACTCGTCTTGGCTAGGAGAGCAAGTTAAAGAGTTTTTTTTTAAAGCGAAACCCCGGACCAGCTTGCTATTGCTGTCCACAAAGAGGGAACCAACTGACCCAATGGATACCCTTAATTAGTAGTGTGGGTCTCCTTTCCACCAGAAATTGCTCAGCATGGAATGAATTTTCTTGGAAAAATGTACCGGACAGATAAATTCTTGCATATGAAAGAGGTAGCAAAGAAGATAGGACAAATCAGATTAAGGTGCTCGCCCGATATATTAAGAAATAACCTCAATATGCGTAAGTACCCTAAAGTAGTGGTGAAGTTCTTTATACTGTGTAGCTATGTCAGGAGAGGTTCCCAAGTAGGAACCGAAAGTGCGCTGCATCCAATATGCGTAAGTACCCTAAAGTAGTGGTGAAGTAATGCAATAAATTTGGGGGAAGTTTTTTTGGTGAAATGTCCTGTATTCCATTAAAGCTCAAAAACAACTCTTCAAATGTATCTCTACACAGTTAACCAACAAAGTCTAAGTCTATCCTGCTACTACTAGATTATTTTACATTTCACGGGGCTACTGATGCCTCTTCTCTCTGCATTAGAACACGGATGTAACCTCCGATTCCTGCAGAATTGGTTGTTAAGCTCTATAGATGGAGCCTTCTTCCAGCTGAGAACTTCGTATTTTATCCACAACTCAATCTTGGCCATGATGTCATTCTTCTTATTGCTCAGTCCAATGAAGATTCTTGAGTTTCTTTCCTTCCATATATTGTAATACGTGACCGCAAAAGCTAACTTACATAATCTTGCCGAAAGCTCTTTCCTCTAAATCTCATCACTGCATATTGAAGAAGAGAATTCCAGTTGGAGAATTGCTGTGATACATGCGGCTTCTACAAATTATTCTCCCAAATAAAGTGAGTAAAAAGACAATTCAAGAGTAGGTGTTCCACAGTTCCTGTTATTGAGTACATAAGCTGCATTTGTCATCACTTTAAGCTTATCCTTAGTTCTCATTCTCCTTTTACAGATCATCCACTTGAGTATATTCTCAGAGAACCAAATAAGGTCCACCATGAGACTGGATTTGCCTTCTGTCTTAACTCATTCCAGGCAGTATGAATACTGAATTCACCAGCTGTGCTCAATTTTCACCTTAATTTATCTGGACTGTTATTAAGCACAACATTCCTAATTTGACAGCTCAGTGCTCTTTAAGTCATTTGACCTGACACAGATATATTCCATACCCCAAAGGTAAAAGCAACGCATACTTTTAGGGTGTGTTTGGATATATGATTTGAATCGGAGATTTGACTTTGGTAAGGTATTTGTAAATCACTTTGGTAGGGTATCTTGTTTGGATAGTTCAAAAGGAATTTTTGAAATTTCAGAGTGATTTGAACTAGTTATTTGTCAAATCCCCTCTGATCAGTAATTTATAAATCCACAATAACTAATTCTCTGTTTTTTAGGAATCTTGTCTCCCACCTTTTTTTAACAACTTTTTACTTCCTTTCTTCAAAACAAAATATTTCAAAATGATAGAATTTGTAAATCAGGAAATTTCGAAATGAAGGCATTTAAAAATACCCAGTATTTCAAAATCTCATATCCAAACACACCCTTAGCAAACTGGGGGAAGTTAGGGCCGACAACTAGATTTATTTGCCCAAGTTAATCTATTACACTGGTTTAATTATTATAATGGTCCATAAGAATCTTGAGTTGTTTAGCAGAGTGAATTAACATGAAAAATTAGAATGGAATCATCGTAAGGAAATATGGTTGATTGGATTAGCTGGCGAGGTTATTTAGATGCCTCCACATTCTAGGGACTCAATTAAGGACCGTGAGAAAAGCTCGTACAAACATTCATATCTATATCGATATCTATATTTATATTCAAAGATATATTAAAGTGTTAATTACATACATGTTCTTGAGGTCAAGTTAAAAGTACAGTTAAAGAAAAGAAATTTTAAAATGTAATTGATCATGACCAATAACTATAAAAACACGCCAGCCGTGTCCATCCGTCAATATTGAGCCATTAAAAAGTGTGACTTTTTGCTTATGTCATCAACTCGTGTTTTCAAATTGACAATATTTCCCTTATACAATATACAAGTAATATATAATATAAAGATTTAAAACTCCAACTTTTAATTTAAGATCTAAAACCATAATTTCTAAGAATTTAATACATATCATTTTTTCAAGGGCTAATTACACCTATGTCCCTGAGGTTAGGGGATAATTACAGTCAAGGACACAAAGTTTCAAAATGTAACATTCCGTGACCAAAAGTGTTTCAAATGTATCACCTGTGTCCATCCGTCAGGGTTCCGTCCAAAAAGTGTACTTTTTTATGATGTCATCGATACGTATTTTTAAAATGACAATGCTACCCCTTGTACTGTATTTTGGTATATTTTTTAATTTTTTTTATATTAAGATATCAAGCCTTAATTAAATATCAAGGTAATTCAATTCAATTTTCAACTCAATTAGGGTTTCAATCTACCAATTAGGGTTTCAAAACCCTAATTTACAAACCCTAATTTTCAAAACCAATTAGGGCTTCAATTCATCTTCAATTCAATCTGCAATTCAATTCAATCTTCAACTCAATTAGGGTTTCAATCTACCAATTAGGGTTTCAAAACCCTAATTTACAAACCCTAATTTTCAAAACCAATTAGGGCTTCAATTCAATCTTCAACTCAATCTGCAATTCAATTCAATCTTCAACTCAATCTGTATTTTGGTATTCAATCTTCAATTCAATTCAACCGCCGAAGATCAGGGTGCAGCGCCGGGGATGGGGGAGGAAGGTCGGGGTGCAGCGCCAGGGATGGGGGAGGAAGATGGGTTACAGCGCAGACGGGGAAGGGGGAGGAAGATGCTTCGTCGAGCCTCTGCGAGCATCGCGCCGAAGCCACCGTGTTGCTACACCGCTGCAACTGCCGAAGCCACCGTGCTGCTACACCACTGCAGCGGGCGATCAACTCCGGCGCTCCTTCCGATCGACCAGTGAAGGAGACGCCGGTGACGGGGAAGGGGAAGGGGGAGGGGGAGGGTGGGGGGCGACGGGGAAGGGGAAGGGTAGGGGCAACGGGGAAGGGAAAGGGGTAGGGTGGGGGTGACGGGGAAGGGGAAGGGGTATGGTAGGGGCGACAGGGAAGGGAAAGGGGTAGGGGAGGCACAGGCGAGTGGGGGGGAGACAATGAAAAATTAGGGTTTCATGTGGTCCCAGGGGCAAATCAGGATTTTAACTTTTATTTAGGGGCAACTTAGTCTTTTTGTCAAAACCGTTAAGTATTTTGGTATTCCGTTTGTCAATGGATATAAGTGTTACATTTTGAAACTTTGTGTCCTCGCGTGTAATTACCCCCAAACCTCAGGGACATAGGTGTAATTAGCCCTTTTTTCAAATTAAGATTTAATACCCTAATTCGAATCTTCTAATTGCAAAATCTTCCAAATTTTCTTAATATGAATTTTCTTTTAAAATACCTTTCTTTTCATAACATAAAACCCTAATTCTCATTCTCCCCCAACTCCTCACCCACTTGGCCGCTGCTCACTTCCCCTACCTTGCCGCCGCCCCCTTCCCCTATCATGCAGCCGTCCCCTTCCTCAGCCCCACCTCGCCGCAACCACATCCTCCCCCTCACCCCGCCACCTCCGTTGCCTCTCATCTTCCTCGTCTGCCGCTCGTTCCACGAACCTCGGTACTGTCGCCACCACAACCCATACTCTCACCGCGCACCTATTACCGCCCCAACTAGATCTCCCACCGCACCACTATGGTTGTCGCCGCCTTAAGCCACCCACCCTGCTTCTGCCACAGCCCCAACCGCCCACCTACTCCGATTCTGCCGCAGCCCCAACCCACTCCCCTATCCCGCTTCTACCACAATATTAAGCCACCCGCCCGCCTCGCGACTACCGTTGCTACAACCCACCCACCCCCACCAACCTGACGCTACTGCTACTTCCCCAAGCCACCTCACACACCATTGCCAGTGATGCCTTAGTGTTAGGCTTGTTATCAATGGTGGCTCATGGTGATGTTGGAGATGGCTCACTAGTAGGCTTCCGATGTCAGAGTTTGGACAGTCGGTAGAGATACAACGTCAATGAATGAGAGTTTATGATGGTGGTAGGGTGGTGGCAGCAAGCTTGGAGAGGTTTTGGTTCGGATCAGACCAGACCAGATCTATGGTAGTTGAGTGGGAAAATTGGTGGTAGGCAGTGGATGGGTGGTTGAGGTCGATGATGGCATGCCAGGTGCGATGGCGATGGTGCTGCGAGACAGTGTTCGGGGGGAAGAGATGACAAATATATGGCATTTCAAAAGTCAACTTCTTCTAAGTCGTGGGTAATATGGATATTTTAATGAAACAGTCGTCCATTCGGTGATTCCGCTTGATCCGCGGACATTACAGTTATTTATACAAACTAATAAATATGCGTGTAATTTTATCTAATTTTAAGAACATGAGTATAATTAATCATACATAAATTATTAATATGGTTAAATGACTAATCTTTTTTTTCCTCAAAATATCCTTTTTGGATTAGGGTGTTATTAAAATTTAAGGATAAATTTTTGACTTCTTATAAGATATTAAACTTCTTTCCTTAAATAACCTTGTTGAAACCTTTTTTTCCCCATAAAATAACCTTTTTGAATTAAAGTGTCATAAAATAATAAGAGTGTATTTGACTTGACATAGTATATCAAATTTCATTCCTTAAAATACCCTATTGAAAGATGTGCCTTTATTTGAGTTAAGTAGTTTTTGAACTTTTACTAAAGAGCAAAAAGAAATGTAAAAAAAATTCCCTTTTCTCATAGGATATCAACACTACAACAAAAATGGGCAATAAGGACATCTCATAGCATCCTTACAAGTATCATATAAGAGCACTTTTAACCCAAAGGTATTTTCGGTGTTGCCGTAACGTCGCCTCATTAGAGAATGTTACAATAAGCTATTACGATTATAAACTAAATCACATCAATTCTTATTGGGATGCTTTTTAGCTTTATTTTAGATCTTTTAGGACGCTTCTTAAAGTCACAAGCTAAATCTTTTTTTTTGAAAAAAAAAAATATTTATGTGATCATTTTCTATTACAACTTCCAGTATTCAACAAATATGCTAGCAGTAAATCATTTCAAAATACAAGATCGAACTTATGATCATAATATCCACGAACCATGTTATTTCATTTGTAAAAGGTAAAAATCACAAAATCATCCTCTTAGTAAATGCCTCATATGTAAGATTAACAACTTATAAACACATACAACACAAAATTTCTTATCAATCATATAAACAAGTGAGCAAGTTTAAGGATCTACTTGGACAACACAACATTATTGCACGATTATTATCAAGGAGTGTTGTTCTGGATCAATTGTGCACCCTAACAACACAATATAGAGGAGGTCAATTTAGGGCGTTGCAAAGTGTTATGTTACTTAGAAATTAAGACGCTTTTAATTACCTAGCGTCTTATAATGAACTTTTTAGGACGTCGTTACACCTAGACTTTATTTCACTCTCTGAATATATTTACTTGAAAAACTCTTTCAAAACCTACATCCATTCGCGTTAAAATAAAACTAAATAGTTACTGCATCTTCTCCATCAAAATTGATTAAACATAACAATTTGCATAAAAACAGAGTTTCCTGTTGCCTTTGTACTATTGTGCATGTATGTATTTTTCAATACAAATAAATTGGTATATTCAAACTAGCATAAAACTGAGGTTTATTTCTAAATTTTGAATACAGACATAACAGTTTATGGAAGTTATCGTAAAGCTAGATCTATCTAGGTTTTTTTTAAATGCATATAGAATCATGACTTTTAAAAATCACTAGATTGATCCACTTTGCTCCTAGTTACTAATTTAGATTAATGGCAAATAAATAATCCTAAGTTCCTATAGGAGCTATTGAGATATTCTTATTTGCATGGTAACATGATTTTCATATGCTTATTATCTTGGTACGTCCGACCGTAACTCAAAATACCATATATTTGTATGATAAACATCATATGATTATTATCTTTGTATACCACTATCATGGGTGATAGGATTAGCTAAACCCCAATTAATAATGACTCTGATATATTTGAACTCGAATCACTAATAATTGTATTCCGACTTAAAAACTCTCAAGTTTTTTATAATGAAAGGGTTAAAAGGTTAAACCATTTTTCCCCCTTAAAATACCAGTTTGAAATTTAAAAGGTTTAAAAAATTAAGGGTATTTTTTTACTTTTAAAAGAATGAGGCCAAATTACAACATGTTTGGCTAAACTTATATATTTGGTCAATAAAGGCGGTAGAAGTTCATTAATGCATCTTTTAGTAATAAAAAAAATATGAATTTAACCAAAATGAGCGAATGTTTACCCCCACCATATATATAAAGATGTTCACCAAGGGTTAAATGGCTAAACATTAGTTTCTTCAAAATACCATTTCTAAGTTTAAAAGGTTTGCAAAAAATAAGGAATCTTTTGACTTTTTAAAAAGGATGAAGCTAGATTACAATGTTTTTTGATTAAATTAAAAATTTTATTGGTCGAGAGGTTAAAGGTTTACTAATGTGGCAAAAGAGTATGAGCTTAATAAAGCAGGCGTGGATCTAGCACCATTTTATAATAATGATCCCAATGGGTTAAATGGTTAAACCTTTACTTTTAACTTAAAAAGACCCCTTTTAAGTTTGAAAGGTTTACAAAAATTAGAGGTGATCTTAACCTTAAAAAAGACGAGGCTAGGTTAAGTTATAAGATTAATGGCTAAATTTAAATATTTTTTTCGCTAAAGAGGTTAAAAGCTCATTAATGCATGTTTTAGTGGCAAAAGAGTATATATCTAACCAAAAACGAGTGTAGATCCAGCCTAACTGTGAAAATATGTATCAAATTGGTTAAATTGCTAAACATTTTTCCTTAAAAATATCCATTTTCAATTTTTGTTACTTAAAATGCCCTTAATATATATACGTTATAATTTGGTTTTATTAAGGATGTGTTTGACTTTCACCATAGTATTAAGGTTCTTTCTCAAAACTACAATTCTTGAATTTTAGAGCTCTATAAAATGAAAGGTACTTTTTTTACTTTCTTTCATTAAAGTACCTTCTTCGACTCTTAGAGTTTGTTAAAATTAAGGATGTTTTTTAAATTTTAGTTAAAGGAATGTTCCATAGTTTATAAATATTAAAAAGTTTCCAACCTTTTTTGTACAGAGATTTTTTTTTACAGACAAGAAAAACCTACAAACACCCGAGTTACACAATTTTAACAGACAAATATATTCATTGAATCAAATTTGCCTGAGCTTGGGCTTGTAGATGAGTTCTATTTGCATCTTATTAACAAATATCTATTTTCCTTGAAAATACCAAGTTTAATTTGAAAGGTTAAACAGAAGGGGAGATTTTAACTTTAAAAAGGTGAGCTAAATTATAAGATTTGTGGCTAACTTTAAAATTTTGTTGTTAAAAAGGTTAAAAACTCATTAATGTATCTTTTAGTGGCAAAAAAGTATATATTTAACCAAAATGGGTGTGGATCCAGGCCAGCCCCACCATAAAAATACAAATCCCACGAGGTTAAGTTGCCACATGTTTTTCCTTGAAAGTATGCTTTTTTTAATTTTTTACTTAAATGCCCTTTTATATATGTTACAATTTATTTTCTATTACAGTATTTTTTTACTTTCAGCATAGTATTAAGCTTCTTTCACTAAATACCCTTCTTGACTCTTAGAGCTTTATAAATTTAAAGGTACTTTTTGACTTTCTTTCCTTAAAATACCTTCTTTGAATTTTAGAGTTTGTTAAAATTAAGGGTACTTTTTACCTTTTAGTTAAAAATTCCATAAAAATCTATTTAGTTTATATACATATTAAGAAGTTTAACCTTTTTTCATAGAAGATTTTTTACGAATAAAAAAAATCTTGCAAACAAACGAGTTACTCAATTTTGACAGACAAACATATTGCATTGAATCAAGTTATCAACTTGAGACTATAGATGAGTTCTATTAAAAATTATCTCCAAAAAAAAAAATTTAAATAGTTAAGTACTTAATTAATAAGCTGGACTTTGTCAAATTAATAAAAAATTTACACGTGTACTAACTTACTCAACTACATAAACTTAACGACTCAATATTTACCTTCGTAATAAACTACCATTAGAAACACGTCATTTAGAAGCTTAGATTTCGTAAGAGCAATGCTTATGTAATCATCGAGACCATTTTATTACGATTTTTTTTTTACTCATTTATATATTTGAAGCCAATAAGAAAGTCCAATGATTGTCTCTAAAGAGCGTAAAAGTTAATTAACGTATCTTTTACTGATAAAAGAATACATATGAGTTTAGCCAAAATGGGTTTGAATCAAGCCCAATATAATTAAAGGTGTAGAAGCACTAAAGCCGTAAAGGGTTTTTAGGTGCAAGGCGTAGGCGCCGACCTATTCACAGTGAGGCCCAAAATAAAATTAATACTTAGATATTCTTCTTGGCAAACCTTGGTAGTGCTTAAAATTGGAGCTGAACTCATAAAAATTGGAACTACGCCCACCTTTTCATAGTGAGGGAGCAAAATAAAAATAAATACTTAGATATTCTTCTTAGCAAACCTCGGTAGTGCTTAAAAATGGAGCTGAACTCATAAAAATTGGAACTAAATTGAACTCATCGTGGAATTTAGCTAGCTGTTTGTTTTAAAAAATTAGTTTTATCATTACTAATACCCCAGTTGAAGCTTTAAAAAACCGAAATCACCTTAAAACCAAAATGTTTTCTTCCTTTTCCTTTTTCTCCTCCACTTCACAGCAAACTGTATGGCAGGTGAATATAACAATAATAATAAATTCTCTTATGTTTAGTTCATTTACCAGCCCGGTGTCCACTATGGTTTTAAGTGCGGTAGCATTAAATGTTATCACTTAGGGTATGTATGTTTGGATATAGGATTTGAACTGAAAATTTGACTTTGGTAGGGTATTTATAAATCACAAATATCTTGTTTGAAAAGTTCAAAAGAGAATTTTTGAAATTTCGGAGTGATTTGAACTGTGGATTTGGGGTCACCAATTTTACAGTTCAAATCACTAGTTTGAACTAGTTATTTGTCAAATCTACTTCAATCAGTAATTTACAAACCCACAATAACTAGTTCTCTATTTTTTAAGAATCTTACCTCCCACATTTTTTTACAACCTTTTACTTCATTTCTTTCAAATAAGATATTTCAAAATGACAGAATTTGTAAATAAAGGGATTTCGAAATGAGGGTATTTAAAAATACTCAGTATTTCAAAATCTCATATCCAAACACACCCTTAGTGTTTATCACATATTACATATTACAGTGGCTTTTTGTTGGCAGAAAGTAAAATTGCACCGCTTTGGCCTAGCAAGGTAGACTCATCCTAAGGCGTTGGCATGCCACGACATCGGGAGTTATGGACAAGCTTAAGGACAAGTCTCCTCTTAAAATTAATTTGTCATACAACAAGTTGGTAACTGTCTATCAAACTATCAAATCACTGATAACATGACATGTGGCTAGTTCAGGGGTAAAAAAGTACACACGGTTCGCTCTTACAAAGCCTCAAGGTTTAACTGTGCGTCGTGCAATCGTGGGAAGAATTGTAATAAAAAAATGGCAGAGACCGGATAAAAACAAATGTGGAAGGTAAAATGATGACCATCTAGTTCTAAGAAGTTTAGTGTGAGCAAAGGGGTAAAACAGGCAATGAGACACGTGCCAACTCCAGATTGAATCGATTTAAGGCTAAATGATTGGAAGCTCAACTATTAAACTCATAAATGTTGTATCAATCAACCTTCTTCAACACCACAACAAACTAGCTCCTGCTTTACTTTAGCACACCTTCGTTTATCTTTAGGTAAACAGATTTGTATTCGACTTCAAACCAACTGCTTAACTCCCTTAAACAGTTAACAAAGTGAATCCAATCTTTAAATTGAAGTTTTTGTACTCTCAAAGTGATATCTTTTTATAAGAATTGATCACTACATACACGATGAAGATAAACTGCATATTTCAATGCAACTATATACTTGGTTTGATTAATTAGGAGTAAGAGTAGATTATGTAGGAGTAGTTATAACTCAAATAGCACTGAAAAAGTCTTAAAACTTTAGGCCGAAATAACTCCAAGTATAGAGATGTCAAATGGGCTGGTTGGCCCGGCCCGGCCCGTTTTTGGCCCGGGCTCGCTCGGCCCGTTTTTGGGCCCGGGCTGGCCCTAACCCTTAGGGCTTGGGCCAGGGCCAGGGCCAGGCCGAATTCTTTGAGAAACGGGCCCGGCCCTAAAACGGCCCGGATTTGGCCCGGCCCCGTTAGCCCCCCCCCCCCCCCCCCTAATTTTTTTCTTTTCTATTTTTTTGAAGTCTATTTTATTACATTATTATTTTTTTGATATTTTGGATCTTTTTAGTTAAATTAATTGTTTTTGAGATGTTATTGAATTCATATGATCAATATTTTCTTTAACATACGCAGAGAAGTATGGGTGTATGGTGATTGTGACGTGTTTTTGATGATTTCTGAGTGGGCTTTCATTTAATGTATTTTACAGAATTTGTTTTGTGTTCTACATCACAAGTTAGGGAATAATTATAAAAACAATTATCATGTATTCTAAACATAAATAAAAATTATGTATTCTTTTTGTTTCAAACCAAAAGAGGTGAATTGAATTCTAAATTTAATTTCATGAAGTGGGTGACGTGTTAAAGAGTCTTGAAGAATAATTTCATGTTTCTTTAAATGACCAAAGAATTTGAATGTAACAAGAAAAAATGTTATTTTATCTTCATCGATCTCGTTATTGTTTTTGTTTGATCTACTCTATTTTTCTTTGACATTTACAGGTTTTACACCATATTACGAAAGAGATTGAATTTTACACTTAAAATCAGTATGTATGGGCTAGAATAACTAGTTTTTGTACTTAATCCGTAATTAATGGTCAATCAACATTAATTTGTCTTTTCGAAAGGGGGTTAATTTGTGAAAAAGTGATTGTATACTCAGTGGTCCGTTTACAAAAACTTTGCCCTTTGTTGAAGAAGAAGTCTTTATAATAAAAAGTAGGGAAGAAAGGAAAAAAAATTTTGGATTGGGCCCGAGCCCGGCCCAAGCCCGGCCCTAAATATTGGGCCTAGGGCCTGGGCTTGGACTGGGCCCATATATCCAAGGTTTTAGGCCCGGCCAGGCCAGGCCCGTTTTTCATTTGTGAGGCCCGGCCCTGGCCCGATTTCATTGGAGGCCCGCTAGGCCTGGGCCGGCCCAAGCCTGGCCCATTGACAACTCTATCCGAGTATTTTTTTTTAAGTTCTCATAGATTGTTCTGGTAGAAGTTAGAAGAGGAGGCACATCCCCTAAATGCCAGACCGTTTAACTTAATGAAAATTTCGCGCGCTTGTTGTAATATCTATAGACCTCCCGAGGGTACCTGGGCACGTGTCCGAGCGTTTTACAAGCATCCACTTTTATATCTTCTTGATCGTATGGACTTTTAACTGCTGCAACTGCCGTATCCTAGGCGTTCCACTATATCATTTCATTTATCTGTCAATGCAACAATTCTGATCAGTCGAAACACTTAGAAATAGTAAGGACGCGCCTGCCTCTATGGTGTATGGATCGGCTGTATCAACTGCCTATACGTTTTCGGCTCTATATAATTTCTTGGCAGTTTGTTCTACAACGTTAAGACCAGTTCAGTTGAAGACCATACTGGAATAGGTTATTATGGGCTCTGATTTGTTCCGATGTTTCTTCTTTAAGGCAGCGGAATTGGGGCAAGCTCAAACCATTCCAGGGGGCACGTGTGGCCAGTGTGTTCTGACACCGGGTCGGAGACTGCTACTTTGCACCCGTTATGTCCCGGACTTGCAGTAAATCATATTGGGCATGATGTAATTGTGCATTTGGTCGGTGTGCTTGCACGCAATGTGACAATATGAGCATTGTCGCATTCTTTTGCGTGCCTATGTGGGCATACGATACTATAGGTTTCCTTTCTCTGTTTTTGCCACGTTACGTATTGATACTTGCAGACAGAGTTGCTAATGCAATTAGGTCAGTAGTTTAATTCCAGCATCAAAGGTCAGGAGAGAGTACACCTGTGGTAGGTGACCTGAAGGTGCCTGCCACACATATTTCCCTACGGATTAAGGCACCCAAGATAATGTTATTGGTTGACACAGTTGACAACCTCATTGACCTTGGCTTTGGGTGACAAGTGGCCTACTTATAACACACTAAACACAAATCTGTATAAGGGAATAGCAGATTTGGAGAGAGCCTGGGAAGTGAAACCAATGTTAAAAGGCAATGCTTTGCAGTTAACGACTCTTGTTAACAAAATGAGCGCATTCATTCCTAGGCCAGAATAATGTTACTGAACGTTATAATACTAATCTTCCCAATTTCTGACAGAACGTAGAGCTGCTCAAGTTTCAGCTTGCTCATCCATCTGGGACAGCTGAAGAGTGCAGAAGTTGGTTGAGAAACATCTATATCAGAAACATGAGAAACATATTTTACAGTACAAGCTGTAGCATGGAGTTCTTGCCACCAAATTCATGCTATTAAGCTGGATGGTTTCAATTCTGTGAGAACACTGAGAGCAGTCATCACTACTCAAAGATTATCTTGCATTTAGATGTAAATAGTCCACCTTATAATCACTGTCAGTATGTACCTTGCACGACACAGAGAGAGGGAGAGATCCAGTACCCAGATTATTAACCATGGTACGTTTTCCCTCGGGCGGGGGGCTAAACAGCGCCCACACTGCGGATTGATTCCAAACAGCAAAATTCTTACCACGAAAAAGATAACATTGGGGCAAAAGATGTCGAGATCACCTTATGCTTGATTGTATAAACTGAAATATAATGAAAAAACCCATAAAGAAGGAAAAACAAAGGCAACATCTTACCTTAATGCTTGGCTTCATCTATATATTATTACAAACAGATGGACACAAATACAAAACAATCCATGGTTCTTTAATCAGTACTTTTGTACTTCAATGCATCCCAAATTTGTCCAACTTGAGACTTTCCTATGGGTTTTCAGATCATGAGCAATCCAACATGGATTGTGTGTTGATGATAGAAATAGCCCACGCACTTGCAATCAGTGCTACATTTCTTCACACAGTCATTCTCCTTCAGCCCACTTCCATTAGTGTACTTGCTCATGAAATGGCCCATCCCCACAAGCTCATAGTAGCCGAAATTATTAGCCACACATGATGTTACCTTCTCTGCTGAGCATTCCTTGCTCCAGCCCAACAGCCCTATTCACGTGGGGCATGCCACACATTGGTTGTCCTCACAAAGCCGAAAATTCTCGCACCTCTGAGGCAACTGGCACTCATCGGCCTTGTCCGAACCTTTCGAGAACAAAAGTGTATGTCACCTCAGTCGGGCGATAATCCACCAAGATATATAAGTGTAAAGCCTTACACTTCCATCCACCCCCAGCATCAAATATGTTAGTGTTGCGTTGTATTTGGACCGGGCTATTATCCAACCACCCGTACTATACTTGGTTTTTGCCACGCTGTTGTCAAATCTTAACTCAGTCCATCCATATAGATCTCAGGGCTACATGTCACATTTGTTAAACTCACCCGTCAATCGTCAACAATTGTTAATCGAGACCATTAGCTTAGGGGAGTTTTGGCTTGTGCTACGTGGGCCAAACTTTTATTCTCCGTTACCAAGCTGTAAGGCTCATCCCATTTATGTTCTTCATAGGCCCTGCTTACAAGACTTTATTAGTCCATACTGCATGCGCCCTTTGAGACTGCTCGTGAGTTTGATATTCGCGACACGTCAGCGAATAATCAACCGTCAAAATTCAACTTACGAATTAGTCCAACCCAGAGCGCATACCCCAAGTCACGTGCCGAGACTCTGTAGCCCAAAAATATTAAAGGTGTTGGAATTGGCGTCCGGAGCTCTCGTTGACCCGAAACTTATTGACTTCGCTCCCACACCTTCTCCATTGAACGTGCCCCAACACTGCATACATCTCAACACACCACTTATACAGTTTTAGCCCCTGGTACCTTGTCACACTACCACGGCCTGGTGTTGGTCCATCCCTTCACCATAACATGTGCACATTATCTTGGTCGTGGAACAAGCTCCGATGCACTCTCGGGAATGTGCAACATCCTTCAGGGTAAAGCGACTCTTCCGGAATACTATCTTAAGGAGCTCCAAGTGCTCCAGTGTGAAAATAAATGAATTGCTAGTTGTAGAATATTATTCTTGTCATTGACCGAACAATTATACAATATTTGCCCCCTCCCACCAGGTAGGCGATTTCTCTAGAAACTACCTTGGCCTATTGGGTAGGCGACTCGTCTGAGATGCTACATTGACACGCTCCAAGTGCTCCGCTATAAGGACTTATCCTCGGATAAGTTAATCTTCCGGGACACTATATCTGCTCCATGGAGCTCCGAGTGTTCCGGCACGAGGATTCCCCCCCCCCCCCCCCCCAAGTAGGAGACTCTTCCAGGACACTACCTTTGCCTGCCTGGTAGGCGACTTTTTCGGGACACTATCTCGACATGTTCAGTTGTTGACTTATTCGGAACACTATCTCCGCCCGTCAGGTAGACAACTCCACTAGGACGTTAGCTTGACGCGCTCCGGGTACTCTGATAAAAAGGATTTACCTGTGTGAGAGGTTACTCCTCCAAGACATTATCCCTGAGTTGGAATATACTATACAAATTGTATACAATTTGGATTTTTTTGACCAGAGACATTAGATGCAGTCCAAGTCACCGCATGCATGGCAATCCTGTAAGCACATGCTCATGCGGGTAACAACCTATCAAATTGTGCAGAGCGTTACATTATGCTATAGTACGTACGCCCAACCCAAATTCCATGTACACTATTAATAGTAACCTTTAGAAAACCAAATACTCCTTATTTTGGGATTACATGACTAGGGTAGTAGACAATTGGCCATGGTCAAACCACGCGTTGGACAATTAGAACCCTCAGCCAGCTACATATTGGGGCTTTAAGAACCTAACCTTGATAAGCTGCTTAACAGTATTAAAGCGAAATATTATAAACGTTCTCTTATAACGAGACATAATCATGTTAGCTTAAGCGTCTCCGTTGGGTTATTACCTCTTCATACTCACGCTTACCCGGAAGTTTGCGATTTTGAGGCTCGAATTGCCTTTTCTAAACACCATTGAGGCGTCAAAGCCCGTTTCCAACTACTAACCACTCAACTTTATGTCGTGGCCTTGCTGAACGTATTATTCCCAAAATATTATAAGCAAGCAAATGAATGCTGGATGAGAAATGTAGTAAACAACTACTTAAGAAAATAAAGCACACGAGAGAGAATAGTTTGACCCCGAAGCAGTCTTAGGTAGACTCACCGATCCTTTGTCTTTACAATCATCTTTTCACTCATTAAAGTGGTCTCACTAACCCTAGTTTTGTCCTAAATGAATGGTCTTTAATTCAATTTCTCCTTCAGCCCCCAACAAGTATAAGCATTGGCGCCATGGCCAGTCAATCGAACTTGCTTATTCATAACTTTGAACTGTATGCTTTGTCTTCATTATCTAACAGCTTCTTTGCACTCTCTTGCATTTTGTGAGGAGATTTTGGCGGGTGGCAAAGTTAAATGTTAACATATCGATTCGTGCGACACAAGTTAAAAAGCATTAATCCATACTTAATCATGCAACTTCATTCTGAAACGACTCGCTTAAACGTTCATGACTGACGAAATGATCAGTATACCATTTTATGAAGGATGTTGTGGTATTGCACCATCTCATGGCCGTGTCTTCTCCTATGCTGTGAAAGAGACTGCATACTTCGTTATGAGAAATAGTCTACGAGAAGTCATAACAGAACTCAAAGATTATTTCACACCTTTTCCAACCAAATCTTAGTCATTTTTGTCCCTAATTAAAGGGTTTCAAGACTGTAACTAATATAGTGGGTATTATTAATAATGGATGTTTCGCTCTATAACATCAGTAAGTTCAGTTTACTTACAAGCAAAAATGTAGGCTGAGTGCACATGATGCTAATGCATTATACATCCGAAAGCGCTAAATAGTTCAGAATGGTGCACCAAAAAAGAAAAGAGGGTTCCTCGGCATTTTGATGGGCATTCTATGAGTAAGAAAAAGATTTAACCACAAGAAAATGATAATGACGAAAAACATCTGGAATGTTCATATATTAAAAGAGTGTTTGCGGAGCGTACCGAAACTCAAGTGCTGAGGCTGTCAACAATGTAAGCTTGATAATCAAAATGTCCTTATAAAATTAGTATTTAAGCTCCACTTCTAGCTTTTGAACTCTATACAAGTGTCACTAAAGATGTTACAGAGCAACATTTGAGAGACCTTAAGCAACGAAATTGGAGCTCAAATGATAAAAACTAAAAAGTGAAGCTCTAATAATAGTTTTTATTTTCTTGCTAAGAATTATGTAGATTTTTTTTATGAAGTAGGGGTACACGTTTTAGGAAATAGGAATAGTCATATGTTAATGCTATATTCTTAAGGTTTTAGGCATTTAAGTTGGTATTTGATTACTGCGGAGTATTTAATTGCTGGAATAACACATCATATCCCAAAAACGCATCATCACAGATATTTCTTAAATAAGAAATCAAGAAAGATTCAATTTTGGACAAAATTGAAGAAAATCACCTACGACATCACATAAAATATGATTTTCTAAAAACTTGCCTTTTACACACGTCTTTCCTTTTCTTTTTTAATAGAAAATAAAAAATTTATGTAATAATAATAATAACAACAACAATAATACGATGATGTAACTGATGTATGTAGGAGTTAAGAGAATACAAAAATTGTGATCCTCGTTGATCCGCTATTACTAATGTGGGAAATTAGGTAGCGTTTAAAATCACTTTTAATTTTGATTTTCAGTTTTTCAAAAAAATAATTTTGATGGTGATTGCGGTGGCGATGGTGGGGCGTGCCGGCAGTCAACGAGGGCCTGCAGTGGCTGCCCCCCCCCCCCCACGGTGGCCGCTGGTGGTCGATGGCCGGCTGTGGCTATGGCGGTAGGGGGAAGTGGTGGGATGGTCTCAAATAAAAACAAAAACTGAAAATCCAAAACTCCAAAATGAGAGTTTTCAAAAACAACCCTATTTTAAAAATTGAAAGAAAAAAAAATAAAATTGTGTCAAATACATTTTTTTTAATTTACAAAATTAAAAAAAAAACTAAAAAAAAATGATTTTCAAACGGAGCATAAGACTGACACTACAAAACCCTGCAAGTCCGCAACCTACCAATCGTAGGACCCCACCGGACGTTCGGCATTAATGGACAGATCATATAGTTTTTTATCCACATGGTCACCTTCTGAATAATCAACACACTGACCCATCAGTGATTAGTTTTGAGTTTGTTCTTTTGTAAAGCAATTTAGAATTTAGCAATTTTATTTATTTATTTTTTTGACTGGATAAAATTCAACTAATTATATCGTTAATAAACGAAAAATACATGACAGAGTAAAATAAAAAGACTGATATGACCAACATCAAGAGAATACGAAAATTTTGATCCCCATAAATCTGCTTTTGGCATGACCAGTACCACTTTGACATGGGAAAATTAAGACAGGCATTACAAAAACCTGGCAACCTTAGGAACCCCACCGACGTTTCTCTTAAATGACCTCTTCTGTTTAAGGGGACCATGTATATATATAATTAGGAATGGGACAGATCATAAATTCTTCCATCCTCCACATGGTCACCTTCTGAATAATCAACACACTGACCCATTACTGATTAAGTGATTTAGACTTTAGCATTTCATTTTCGAGTATGGCTTCACAGAAAAACTGGGCAGATGGATAAAGTTGCCAAATTCAAAGGTCACCGGCAATCAAGTTGAAATTGCGGAGATAAGAACGAATTGCGACCGCATGACTACGATGTTGCAGATGAACAAATTTTGACTCTAATTTGAGTCGTAGAATCTTCTTCCAACTTCGTGTATAGTGACAATCAATAGTCGTTAGATATTTCTAGTGACCTTTCTTCTAATATTTTCACGACAATTATAAGCAGTATTTTTTTAGCGTCACTAAATAAAAAAGACACTAGAAACATTTAGAGAACATTAATTGTCGCTATCTAGGGGGTAGGAGGAAAGTTCCTCCAACCATGATAGCAGCCAAGTTTTTTCCATTGCGGATTATCCAACTTGTTTTTTTCGGTTTCTTTGACTTTGCTGTGGCATGTGTAATGCTTGTCTTCACACCATGTGGCAATTGATCAAATTTTTGCTTCATGGTCGGCACAAATTTTTGCTGAAATTCATTGGTAGCGTTTGTATGTGATCACAAATTATATGTAACCGTCATAAGTGTTACCAAGAATGCATCCAAAATTTCAATGAGAATTATTTATCATTTAAAAGGAGAAGAAGGAACTTGCTCCAACTGAAAATTTTCATACCCTTTTGGATATGCTTTTATCTTGAACCTTTTTATTCACGCCAATAGTGATGAAGCAAATAGTATAAAGTCAAACATAGTTAAAAGAAAACGAAAAACATGAAAATAGAGCCGGTAGCATAAACTTTGATCTTCAGCTAGAATGATCAATAAGGCTTAGTTTGACCCTAAAAGGAATAAAGGAGGACCGCCATTCACTTTCTTTAGGGTTTATAAGGCCAAAGTACCGCCTGAACTTTCCGCTTGAAGGAACAAGATACATGTAGGATATGGATAGATTTTGGTCGGGCTATGGCTCACTAGTCAAATCTAGCACTCTGCAGTCACGAATATTGCTAAATATTGTTGGTGATATTTTTTAAACAAAAATTAATGATAAATTTTAATAGTTCAGAGTAATTTTATTAACTTCACTAATCACATTTGAGTAATCAAATGTAATGGTACACTAAGCGCCGCTATATGTGGGGTTATACTTTCTTACTATTTTTCAGCTTGAAGCCAAAAATTATCCTAATCTTTAGAGAAATAATTGCCTCAGGTGAATTAATAATTATTGAACAAATTCTTGTAACGATATAAATTGTGAAAGAAATTTTTGTGCATATTAATAAGTATACAGAGAACAAAGTACATAATCTGTACGTCCATAGAGTACATATAGTTTCCAAAATAAAGATGAAAAAGAAGGCGATGAAGAAGGCCAAATAAAGTGATGCTAACCTGGTTCTGTACATTAGAACAAAAGACTAATCGGTTCTCCTGCCTTTTTCATTTTTTCGTGTTGGAATAAGATATAAAGATTAAGAATCTTCTTGAAAAATGATAATTCTACTCTAAAATTAAGTAATCACTTACATATTCCCTCAGCTCAAGCGAATAAGGTTAGAGTGAATTAGTCCAACTTAGGAGTTCATCTATCACTTCATATTTTCTCAGTTTTGACAATTACAAAGGAATTAAGGTGCAGCAAGTACAAAGGGCTATAGTTACACTGATTCTGGAGGAAATTAGGAGCTTTTAATGGCTTAAGAAGTATCTACTTTCTTATAGTTAGATGATATATATTATATGATAATTATCTTTTCCTTATTGTCTTATGTCTAGAACATTCTAGAGTTCTTCTAACTTATATAGGATTCTCTTTTCTATTTCTGGTAGGATAATTTCCTCTTGTCTATATAAAGATCTCATTGTACTCATTTTTATAAGGCTCTCTAATATAATTATCTTTTCCTTCACCTTTTCTATCATGGTACCAGAGCATTACGATCCACCGATTGAGAAGCTTTCAACTATTTTGCAAACTCCGGCAGACAGCCTTCTGCCGTTCGTCCGGCCAATACATGTTCTTTTGTTTCTTTTTGTGCTCTTCTTTCTTCTTGAGTTTAGAATTTTGGTCTTTCTTTCCTGCCTTTTTTTTTTTACAATGATCTTCGTTTATGCTGAAATCCTAGCCACCGCCGACTCTTAGTGTTCATCAACTCTAACTTATCTCTTTCACTCAAAAAAGAAAAACAAGAGTGTTTCCTTATTCAGTTACATCTGTCGATTTCCTTTAGCCCAAACCCTAATCATACACCCCCTTAAGATTGCGTTCCCTCAACTAATCATAACACTGCCAACCATGCCACCATGTCTCTCATTCGGTTCCTGCAATAAGTCTTGCTCTTGTCTTGTTCTGACTTCTGCCTTGTTCTTAATTGCCGAATCTCACCCTGAGGCCTTTATGATCGTCAGACCTCGCCCTGTGACTCCTGTTCTTAGTCTGCGGACCTCGTTCTGGGACTATTGTCTTGTTCTAAGTCACCGGACCTCGCCACGAGACTCCTACTCTGTTCTTAGTCTACGGACCTTGCTCTGGGACTCATGTCTTGTTCTTAGTTGTCAGACCTTACCCCGAGACTTTATGGTCGTCGGACTTCACCCCGGGACTCCTGATCTGTTCTTAGTCGCCAGAACTTACCCCAAGACCTTGATAGTTGTCGGACTTCACCCCGAGACTCCTACTCTGTTCTTGCATCGCTGGACTCTACACATGGAATTCATCTCAACTTCTTTTGCACTTAATGCAACTAGTATCAAGACACCGTTCTGAACTTAACCTCCAAACTCAAGTTGTTAGAGAAACTCAAGCTTGTTCTTCTCTAACAAATTGAGTTTGATGGGATGTTAGATGATATATATTAATATGGGAATTACTTTTTTCATATTGTCCTATGTCTAGAATATTCTAGAGCTTTCCTAACTTATATATGATTCTCTTTTCTGTTTCTAGTTAAAAATAATTTTTTCTTGTCTATATAAAGACCTTATTGTACTCAGTTTTATAAGTCTCTCTAATATAATTATTTTATCCTTCACATTTTCTATCACTGTTTATGTGGTAAGGCAACAAAATGTGGCTCGAAAATTTGCACAATCTTGTTTTGTATTTGGTACTTTTATGTATGGACGAAAATGATTTTTGATGGCTTCAAGTGTGCATGAATAAATGAAACTTATAATTAATTATTTTTGAAAAATGCTATTTCTATTCACTTATATGCTTTTTTATGTGTATCTTTTATCGACAGACGACAGTAGATTATAAGGTCATAGTACTCCATATTGTTAATGATAAGTGGATTTACACCAATAGAAAAGATAGGGAAAGAAACTTCCTGTACCAATCCAAGAACTATGCGGTGTCATAAGCTAGCTGTTAGAAAAAAAATTGAAACATATACTAAAAGGACATTGTATTTTGATAATTGCATTTTATAACTTGTCACTTGCAGAATTATTGCTAAAAAATCAATGAAGTCTGAGGAAAAAAAAACTATACTCCCTCTGTCTTTAAAATATCGATCACTTTTACTTTGCACGCATATTAATGATTTTGGTTATGTATTGTTTGTTTTTTTCATTTTACACTTTAGAGAGAAGGAAGAAGATAGTGGGTCATGAAAGAGAAAATTAGTTGGTAGAGTATTAAATATAGATAGAGAAATAGAATAAAAATTTGTAAAGTGGTAAGTCAGGAGAGAGAAAATGAGTTGGTAAAGAGTTAAATGTGGAGAAAGAAATAGAATAAAAAATATAAAAAGGATAAATATGAAAACATATACACATAATCTTTCTTAATTTAGAAATGATCAATTTTTATAAGACGACCTAAAAATGAAAGATGATCAATTATGAAGGGACAGAGATAGTATTATAAAAAAATAAAATAAAAAGAAGTGCACGGACAGTTCTATCCCTCGAACAGTAATCATAGAAAATTCAAATGTGGTCAATATAGTACAAACTTGCAAGCCGTACACGGCGTGCAGCCTGCTACTTGCACTGCACCTTCCTTCCTAGGGCACCGCGCCCCACCCCAATTCATTGGGTCGACCTTCCGGGTCCCTTCTCACTCATGAGAGCTCATGTCTTCAGGGTCCCTTCTCACTCATGAGAGCTCATGTTTTCATAGATCTGAGTTTTTGTTTACTTTTTTTCTTCTAAAATAAGAAGCCTCAGGTTGTCAGTCATATTTGGTTGATCTTGAAGGGGGTCTTTAATCTTTAATTAATAGATTACAACATTGTCAAGAATGACTCAAATTCCCCTGTTTCATATTTGATTCATAATTTAAGAGGACGACCCGATGCCTTTTCCTTTTGGTGATTTTTGTCAAAATACTTATTTCTTGTGGTTTACCAACTTTTAAGATGATGACAGAGTTGAAAATACTTTTCTCCAAAATGTGCCAAAAATATATACGTGTATAAAAATAAAAAGTAAAAGTTGAAAATAGATAAACAAGCGAACCTTCGGTATCTCCCAAAAAAAAAAAAAAACTCATGGAAGGTGGATTCTTTATTCACATCCCAAAACCGCTATGGCAAATATTAATGACGTTAAAGTTACTTTTTATTTCCACCTTTTGATATTGTATATAGGATGCATTTAAAAAAAAGCAAGTGTTTTCATTCTTTCAAGTGTGATCTAACTTTTGCTTTATAAGATAAACAATTACGTTTTGAGGACAAAAATAAAAGGTCTATCAACAGGTGTCCCCTTATCCAAAAAATTTAAATAAAATGCACACGTAAAACCGCATGCCATAGTTATGAATACCGTACTAAAATGCGTACCATTTTTTTTTTCTTCATAAAATAGTACGTCCCTGTATCGGTAACTGTTTGTCCTATAAAGCTTGAATTAAGTTAATTTTTAAACAAAATAAGTAACTTATTCAATAGAATTACCTCTTTCAGGATTATCTCTCCTCCCCCTTCTTCAACGATCTCATTTACAAATTTTTATGTAAAAATAAATTGTTTGTTCAATAATAACGTCTTCGGGTTCAAACTAAGTTATTTTGTGTGTGTGTGTGCGCGCGCGCGCGCTCGCTCGCTCGCGCAACATGTATGTAAAGCGTTCTATCATATAGATAAAAGAATATGATCAAAACTTTCAGGTATAAAGTAAATCAAAATTAAGTAAATATTATGAGCAAGAAGTTACAGAGACTTTGATAGGTAGAAAAGAACTTAAAGTAGTTTTTCTATTTAGTCTTTATATAGTCAATTTATAAAATTTCTAACAAAATTTGTTATTTAGCTTTTACATTTTTTAAAGAATCGGTACAAAACAAAATATTTTGGCCTGTATCACCTGTACCGGCCGGTACAACCGGTACAGAGCAATATTTTGAACGGTGCAAAATGTAAGTGGTACCGTACCAATAGAAAGCAAAAACTGTACCGGTACGGTATTAATAACTATGCCGCATGAATTCAATTGAGTCATCCAATACAAGGGAGCGCTCCCATCACCAAATCAGTCACCGGTGCCCTTGCCGAAACGTGACCACCTATAATTCTTTTATTCTTTGCCAATTTAGATGAGACTCGAGATTTCAGACTTCAAATTAATTTACTTAACTCTGATGGTATGCATATAAATAAGCTTGAAGGCTTTTTTTTCTTCAAATAACCATAAAGCAGCATCACTCAATGGCCTTCCCATTTGCATTAGCTGGATTTCTATCCTTAGCTATGACTCACCATCATCTCTATAATTACTTAAATTAATTTCAGACTTCAAATTAATTTACTTAACTCTGATGGTATGCATATAAATAAGCTTGAAGGCTTTTTTTTCTTCAAATAACCATAAAGCAGCATCACTCAATGGCCTTCCCATTTGCATTAGCTGGATTTCTATCCTTAGCTATGACTCACCATCATCTCTATAATTACTGATAATGACTCTTTAATTCTGAGTGTTAAGTTACCATCTGCTCTAAAAGTTTAAGCTGATAGAGAATAGGCCCAACAATGTATATCATACTTAACACTCCCCCTCACGTGCAAGCCCCCGATTGCACGTGAAGAGATTAATTAAGGTGCACCACCACCAAGTGCACAAATAAACTGAGTGCAAATTGCACTATAATAAAGGGGGACCAAATATGCAAACGGGAAGAATTGAACCCAAGACTTTGCCAAACCAGAACTCTGATACCATGTTAAGTTACCATCTGCTCTAAAAGCTTAAGCTGATAAAGAATGGGCCCAACAATGTATATCATGCTTAACACTGAGTTACAGAAACCTAGTATAGTATGTAGCATCATCTATATTGGACTCATGGACGATATTCTTTTTGCCCTCAAGAATTTCTACTTATCCAGATTAGCTACTCTACTTTCATCAAATGAAGAAAGGAAAGGATATCAAGCACAACCGCACCATATAGTTTGCCAAGTGGTGCGCAGACGGAAGCACTTGACTCCACATGGCTCCTATCTTTTCTCTTGGCTGCTATCTTGCAGTCCCAGCTGCATTTTCTGTCATATATTTTGCTTTTGTAACTTACCTTTCCTCTCCTTCAAAAACTTAGTTCAATTTGGTTGTAATCTTGTTAGTGTTTTTTTTTTCCTAAAACAATTTTTTCATGAAAAGTAATTTGACTACTCATATAACCATGAAATAAACTACATTGTTTCGTATATGAAAAATTCTCCATGAGGGGGAGGGGGAGGGGGGGGGGGGGGGAAGGGGGGAATGCTCTTTAGAAGCATGGTACATTTGTTTTATCAAAAATAATAATAATAAAAAAAAAAGATAGGCCAATTTGCCACCTTATCCAATATCGTACTTAGATAAGCAATCTAAAGTTCAAACTATGCGACTCGAAGCGTTTAATAAGGAAGAATGTTGACTTTTATTTTTTTATAACTTTTCATATAACAATAATTTATGATTATAAATATTTTTATTAACTTATATTTAGTAACGCTAAAAAAAGTGCGGTTAAAAATTATCTTACTAAAAGTACTGACAGAAATATCACTAACTATACTTAACTATCATTAATTATCTTATCTATATAACAATATATAGATAAGTGAAGCGTGACCTTCTTTACGTTACATATCATCACAGACATATGTCTTCTTTGCTTGACACGTTTTCACATCAAGTTTTCAATGTGAAATAGAATTATGATAATTATAAGAGTCACTAAATGTTTAAAATGTTATTTTGGATTGAGTCCTTATTTTTGATAAGTTAATTTCTATATTAGTAAGCCTTATATAACTAGAAAAACAATTTTAAACATTCTGAAACTCTAACTGATTGAAGAAATAACTTACTAGGATTTAATTTTGATTATTGAATCCTCAAAATCACTCTATAATATGAATATAAAAATTTATATATCTAAAAAACGAAAATAATATTATTATCTTAAAGGTACTTTATATAGTTGAAAACCCAATTTTAAATATTCTGAAAACTCAATACGTCATCGCAGAGATATGACTTATTTGTTTGACACATTATCATATTATGTTTTCAATGTGAAATAGAATTATAACCATTATAGAAGTCACTAAAAGTTTAAAATATTATTTTGGATTGAGTCCATATTTCTTGATAAGTTAATTTTTATATTAGTAAGACTTATATAACTAGAAAAACAATTTTAAACATTCTGAAACTCTAACTGATTGATGAATTAACTTATTATGACTTAATTTTGAGTAATGAATTCTCAAAACAACTCTCTAATATCAATATAAAAATTCATATATCTAAAAACGAAATTAATATTATCATCTTAAAAGTGCTTTAATAGTTGAAAACTCAATTCTAAATATTCTGAAACTCTAACTAATTTTGTAAGTGTCACTAAGGGTTTTAAATACTATCTTGGATGAGATCCTTATCTCTTTATAAGTTTATTTCTATATTAGTAAGCCTTATATGATTTGAAAAGGTAATTCTAAACGTTTTGAAACTTTAACTAATTAATAGATTAACTTATTAATACTCAATTTTAAGTATTGTATCCTCAAAATTACTTTTTAATATGAATATAAAAATTCATATATCATTAAAACAAAAATAATATTATCTTGAATGTAGTCCTTATTTATTGGTAAGTTAGTTTTCATATTAGTAAGCCCTGTAGTGAAGAAAAAACGTTTGCTTGCATTGCCTTATTTCGTCTACTAATCCTAAACATTATGAACCTCTAACTAATTAATGAACTAACTTATTAGAACTTAATTTGAACTATTGTATCCTTAAAATCACTTTTTGATATAAATATACAAATTCATACATTTAAAAAATAAAAATAAAATATTAGATTTAGAAAAGAAACATATGATCTTACAATTGAAATTGACACAATCAAAATGATGTAACAATTGATTCATCTTTATTTTATTTTATTTCAATGATGTAGTAATTGATTCATCTTTAAAATCCTTTTGGTACAATAGAAAAATTGACATTTTTTTTGTTGAGACCATACGACCAACAAATGATTGTATAATAATTATTAAGTAAATCACAATAATTTTAAATCTTATTTGTAAATATGATAGTTGAAAAGGATTTAAATATATATATCAAACATTTCAATGTATATAAAGGTATGAAAATAATATTTTGGATGTGATCCCTACTGTTTAAGTTAATAATATTATTTTGGATGTGATCCTAAATAATACTTATTATGCAAATATCAATAAAATTCCAATAATGTATTTAAACATAACAGTGTATCTAAAAGTATGCAAACATTATTTTGGATGTGATCCTTATTTTTAAGTTTATATTAATCTTGCTTCTAAAACTCTAAGTACGCTAAATTTTTAGAATTTGATTTTGACTACCATGTTCCTAAAATTAACTCTCTCATATGAAGATAAGAAATCATCTATCTAGTAAATAAAAGTTATTATATTTTACTAAATGTGTATGCATTTACACATAACATGATTATTACAAAAATTTAGCTATGTAGTATATAAAATCATTAATCAAATTGTAGGATAATTCTTTGATTTGATAAGACCGCACGATCAACAAGTAGCTATATAAGCATAAAAAATATTTTGAAAATAAGTCGCATATGAACTAGAAGAAATCAAATCAAATCAAATTATTCTTAATTACTATAGTTGAGAACATTTAAGAACTTTAAGATGAAAAAAAATATGATATGTCATCAAATTATGTTTTCAATGAGAAATAAAATCATAAACATTATAATTATCTCTAAAGGTCTAAAGTGTTATCTTTAATGAGGTCCTTATTTCTTGATAAGTTAATTTGCATAGCAATAAGCTTCATATAATTGAAAAAACTAATTTTGAGCTTTATGAAACTCTAACTAATTAATGAACTAAGATATTATGACTTAACTTGAGCTACTGCATGTATTCTTAAAATCACTCTCTAATATGAAAATAAACGTTCATATATCTAAAAAATAAAATAACAATAAGAGAGAAAAAAATGATGTCACAATTTAGATTGAAACAAAAAAATAATGTGAAAATTGATTCTAAGACTCTAAGTGTACTTATTTTATTAGTATTTAATTTTTTGTCCTTAAAACTAACTCTCTCATACAAACATAAAAAATCATGTATCTAGAAAACAAAAATAACCTATGAAATTTAGTAGAAAAAATTACAGTTAATTTAATTTTCTTATAATTTAATACACACACACACACACATAATCACTGTCATTATCTACATAATGTATAAGATCAATAATCAATTTATAGAATAATTTTTTTGTTTTGATATGACCGCACGATTAACAAATGGCTATATCGTATATACGAAATTTTGAAAACAAATCACATATGCTTTAAAGGAAAAAAAGGTACAATTAAATTAATAATTTATAATTACTTTATTTTGAGAATATTTAAAACCTTTATGATGCAATAAAATTTCCTTCTAATTCTACAAATCTAATGATTTATGAATTCGTTTTATATAGAGCCCTTATGATCAATAAAAAGACTTTTTTTAGTTATACTTGATTAAATTTTTCTTAAAATAAAGACTAATTTGTAAATTTTAAACAACTTATAAGCATTAAAATTTAATCCTGATTATGATGGAATTGATTACAACTATAGCCGGTGACTATTGTGCGAGTTAAACAGCAAATAGTTGATAAACACTTGGTTTATAATATTAGGCTAAGATAATGATATTTGTTATCCTTTACAAGCTCATTATAATTATAGCTTTAACCCCACATATTTTGGTATATAAACGTTAGATTATGTCGTGATAAAACAAGTGTAGTTTATGAGAAAATATCAGTGGATGTATTTAGTAGATATAGAAACTATAATTTGGCAACAAATAATAGTCACAAAAGATGTAAAAATAATTTCAACGCTCCAAAATAAGGACATGTCATGTTTATCAATTGGATAATCTTATTACTAACATCTTACAAGAATTAAAGAAAAATATATACATAAAATATTGGATATTATATGATCGTTCTGTTAAATTTATTTTTGTAAAAAGTAATAACTTATTTGAAAGTAATAGAGTGCATACGTAAGTCCTGCTAAATTTGAGATGCAACTTTATTATTTTTAAATTTTTATTTAATTGTTATATTAACCTCAGGAACATATATATGTAATACCTTAAAGACTCTTTGAAGTTAAATAATTAAATCGGCATGTAACATTTACAATTCAAAAGGGATACATGATAGTGTCGTCATATTTTAATTTAAATTACAATCATATTCGCTATTTAATTCTATACGGTACTAGCATAATTAATCTACTACTCTAAGTGCTAAGCCAATGTTCATTCTATAGTTAACAACTTTAAAAAAAGCTCAAAGAAGATAATTATCTAGCGGTTCCATTGTGTCGCTATCTATTATTCAACTTGCAATATAATAAAATTAGAGGTACACACACACACACACACACACACACACACACACACACACATATATATATATATATATATATATATATGCAAATATCTCATAATTATTGCATGCAGTCTAATCAAACAAACAATGCTATTTAATAATTAAAAGTTAGAAGCAATGCAGTTGAATTCATCTTTTTATATTTTACTTAAGTTAGTCGTGATTAATTCAGAAACTAAGATTATTCTTTATAGCCAAATAATATAATTTTTATACTGTTAATTTTTTTGTCTACGTGATACACATTAATACATTTTTTAAAATCTTATAATATACTTTATTTTATAGACAGACCTGAGTTATTACGAGTAATTGTAGTTACCTTCTCGTGTGATAAGGACGACGATGACGACAACAATTATTCTTTTAATAAACGCCACTTAGGATGCCTTGTCCACTGTCAACTTGATCCGTTTGAATTTGGACCCCAGCTTTCATGTGAATCCCTTATCGGAAACGAAATCCTGGAAATCTATTAGTTACGCTATCCATTAACGAAAATGACTTCTGGCAAATTGACAATTCATTGCGCTCACGTAATGCTTTCAATCTATTTATATTATATATTTGGTGATCGTTGCCTTGACTACCATAACACAATATTACAAAAGAAGCCCTTGCGACATGGGAAAATTAAGACTGGCATTACAAAACCCTCGCAATCTTCCAACCCCAACAGACATTTAAGGGGACCATATATAATTAGGAACGGGACTGACCATTTATTTCTTATCCACATCCTAATTTTGTATGGTCCCCATCTGAAGAATCAACTCGCCGGCACGTTATCGATTAGTCTGAGTTTGTTCTTTTGTTAAGTGATTTAGACTTCAGAGTATGGTCACCTTCTGAAGAATCATTTTCGAGTATGGATTTACAGGAAACTGGGCAGATGGACAAAGTTGCCAAATTGCAAAGGTTACCAACAAGTTGAAATTGCGGAAATCAGAATGAATATTGTGACTGCATGACTACTGATCAATCGCGGATCATCCAACTTGGTTTTTTGAATTTCTTCAACTTTGTAGTGGCATGTGTAATGCTTGTCTCCACACCACGTGGCAAATGATTTTTTTGATTTTTCGTCCGCGCAAATTTTTGCTGAAGTTTATTGGTGGCATTTGTATGTGATCACAAATTCTGTAACCCTAGTAAGTGTTATAAGAAATGCAATGAAAACTATAATGACACTTATTTGTCGCTAAGAAAGAGGAGGAATTTGCCCCAACTAAAGAATTTAAGAAGCAGGTAGATATACACTCCTCTTGGGACCATCATGGTTTGTATAGTGCTACGAACTCAATGTGATCATAGACCTTGTCGTTAATGTTAATAGTGATGAAATAAATAGTATCCGGTCAAACATGGTTAAAAGAAAACGATAACATGAACCGAGATCCTGTCACATAAACTACGATCTTCAGCTAGAATGATCGATAAGGCCTAGTTTTTCACTAAAAGGAATAAAGGAGGACCGCCATTCATTTTCTTTAATGTTTAAAGGGCCAAAGCACTGCGTTTTCAATGTTATATGCATGAAAATTTTCCACTTGTAGGAACATGCAATGACACATATAAAGATAAAGCCATTATAGACAAAAACATGAAATGACAGTTATTAGAAACACAATTTTTAACATACAACTCCAGTTTTCACTTTAACTGACTGACGAGAAAAAACAAAGGCTCGTCTTTATATATAACAAAGAAATTAACATCGAAACCAAAGAATCCACGACTGTCGATCTCCGGTTACTACTTTGGTACCTTAATGTATCCGACATGCGTCGAGTTCGCGACTTTGCTGAGGGTTTTCAGATCATAAGCAATCCAACACTTGGATGCGTCTTGATGATAGAAATAGCCCAGGCACTTGCAATCAGTGCTACATTTCTTCATACAGTCACTCTCCTTCAGCGCACTTCCACTGGTGTACTTGCTCGTGAAATGGTCCACTCCCACGAGCTTATAGTAGCCGAAACGATTAGCCGCACATGATGTCACCTTCTCCGCTGCACATTCCTTGCTCCAGCCAAACAGCCCTTTTGACGAGGGGCATGCCACACACTGGTTGTTCTCACAAAGCCCCAAATTTCCGCACCTGGACGGCAACTGGCACTCATCGACATCGTCGGAATCTCTCGAGAACAAAGTGTATGTCACCTCAGTTGGGCGATAATCCACCAAGATGTTGTAAGTGTAAAGCCTTACATTTCCATCCACCCCTAGCCTCAAATATGTTAGTGTTGCGTTGTACTTGGGCCGGGCTATTATCCGACCACCCGTACTGAACTGGGTGTTTGCCGCGCTGTAATCAAATCTTAACTCAGTGGCATCACCTTGATCCGTATAGATCTCAGCGTTAAATGTCACATTTGTTAAACTCCCCTGGTCAATCGTCAACCATTGATAATAGAGCATTGGCTTAGGGGAGTTTTTGCTTGTGTAGTAGAAGGCCAGTCTTTTAGGCTCCATTACCAAGCTGTAAGGCCCATCGGAATTCTGTTCTTCAGAGGCCCTGCTCACAAGCTCGGTAGTAGCTCCGGTACGAAGAAACTGGCCCACTAAGAGGGTATCAGTTGCAAAATCAAAGCTCTGCCATAAAAACTTACCCCTGGAGTCGTGAAGCACCATGTTACCATTTGGAAGTAACTTGAAACCTACCACACCTTTGTTGGCAGTGCCGGTTTGCCAGACAACACGACCGTTGGCTTGGGCGAGCACGAGGTTTCCGTCGGTGCCGAAGGTGAGGGTGGCGTTCTCTCCGACGGGCTTGCCCCTGTTGGCCTCCCATACCCATCGGTAGAACGGCTCTTGACGCTGGACGCCGATGCGTAGAGCTAGAGTGTAGGCATTAGGGGTGGTATTATAGAAGCAAAGCTGGAAGGGGGAAGAGAAAACACTAAGAGGCCGATAAGTCCCGCCATACTCAACGATGTAGTCTCCAAACTCTCCCTCATTGACATACTTGAACGTTTGTGAGGCAGGAACAGCAGCTTGGGCGATGGAGGAAAGTATTCGGAGGAGGAGGAGGAAGACAAGTGGACAAGAGAATGGAAAGAAAGAAGCCATTTTTGGGTAAGGCTAGTTTGGTTTTGTGTTTGTAGAGCTGTTGTGGTCATCTATTTATAGAAGAGTTTAAGATAGTGATAATATAAGGTCAACAGATTGTCGAATAGTGCATTTTTGGTGGCTTTATCTTTATTATGCAGGTGACAGACAAATACTCGTAGCATATGCTCTAAAGGTCCTCTTATCATTAATTTTCATAAAACTAATAGCTATATTTAAATACATATAGGATTTGGATAGATTTTGATCGACCTGACTATAGCTTTCTAGTCAAATCTTTCACACGGTAATGATGCATAATGTTAAATATCATTAGTCATCTTTTTTTAAAAAACTCTTAGCGAGAAATTTAAAGCTTTATAGTAATCTGTTAGCATCACTAATAACGTATCAGCAATTATTTTGACAATTATTATGTACTGCTATATGGGAGGTTGTACTTTCTTCCTGGATTCCAGAGTTGAAGCCAATGGTATCCTAATCTTTGGAGAAATAATTGTCTCATGGTGACTTAATACTTATCGAAGAAAATATTGTAATAATCTTAGTTCTAAGAGAACTTTTTTTGTTTGCATATATATATATATATATATATATGTGTGTGTGTGTGTGTGTGTGTGTGTGTGTGTGTGTGTGTGTGTGAAGAACAAACAAAAGCATCTATACATCAATAGAGTCCATAACTTAAAAATAAAGGTGAACGGGAAGGCAATGAAGAAGGCCAGATAAAATTGGTGCCAAGGAAAGTGGGTTTGCAGTCAACGTGGAGGTGCCACAAGGAATGCAATCCGAGTCAGATGCCAAGGAGGTTGATGTGAGACACAGCAAGGGTGGAGTAACGGCAGAGACCAAAGGCTTTCCAGACAGAGCTTGAGGGTGGCAGTGCTGCGAGGGCGACAGTGCACGGTGAATATACGACGACGGTCAAAGTCCGATGATTAGGTCCAGAGTCAAGGTCCTGTATGTTTCTGTCTCTAAAATTCTAGAGAGAGAAAGTAAAGTGAGAGTGAATTCTGAGAATCTGAAGTCCTCCAAATGAATTCTGAAGACATTTATTTTATAGAGGTTGAGATGATTATGCCATCACGCGACATGTGGTGCTCCCTAAGAGGGTCCACAGTTGCCTGTGCTCCACGAACTGTCGAATTGCATATTCAACCGGCTTGCCTCGCACAGCATCGCTCTGTCCATCAGGAAAGACTGGCTCCCACAGCGTCGGTGTGGCCAGAGAACCCCCTTGATCTAGCCATCAATCCAAGCTCATGCAGAGTCCCACAGGCCTGGCAGCGGTGGGGAAGACCCGATGCCTAACTGTCAGGTGGACCAGCGCGATGCCCTCAAAAGACCTACTCCCGTCTCGGAGTGACCCAGGGGTCATAGTCCCTAGGGGTGCCGACGCGAGCCCCCAGTGCCAAAACACGTAGGCTAGTCATGAAGACACCTTGGGGAAGATAATGTCCCTGAGGATTCGCCTATCCCGCGGGTAAGTCCTTATGCGGAAGCACTCGGAGCGCGTCATGGTAGCATCCCGAAGGAGCCGTCTACCCGACGGGCCAAGTAGCATCCCGGAGGAGCCGTCTACCTGGCAGAAGGGGAGTTGAAAAGCTCTCTGGCGGAGATAGTGTCTTAAAGAGTGAGCCTATCACGCGGGTAAGTCCTTGTGCCGGACCACTCGAAGTGTGTCAAGGTAGCATCCCGGAGGAGCCGTCTACCCGACGGGCCGAGGTAGCATCCGGAGGAGCTGTCTTCCTAGTAGTTTAAAAAGCTCCCTAGCGGAGATAGTGTCTTAGAGAGCGAGCCTATCCCGAGGGTGAGTCCTTGTGCCGGAGCACTCGGAGCGCGTCAAGGTAGCATCTCGGAGGAGCCGTCAACCCGACGGGCCGAGGTAGCATCCCGGAGGAGCTGTCTACTTGGCGGAAGGGGAGTTGAAAAGCTCCCTGGCGGAGATAGTGTCCTAGACAGCAAGCCTATCTCGCGGGTGAGTCCTTGTGCCGGACCACTCGGAGCGCGTCAAGGTAGCATCCCGGAGGAGCCGTCTACCTGACAGAAGGGGAGTTGAAAAGCTCCATGGCAGAGATAGTGTCTCGGAGGAGTCGCCTATCCCCGAGGTGAGTCCTTGTGCCGGAGCAGTAGGAGAGCGTCAAGGTAGCATCCCGGAGGAGCTGTCTACCTGGCGGAAGGGAAGTTGAAAAGCTCTCTGGTGGAGATAGTGTCCCGGTGGAGTCGCCTATCCCCTCGGATTGCTGCACACTCCGGAGAGTGGGTCAAAGCATGTTCCACATCCATGGCGGGGGCGCATGGTGTGGTGAATAAGCGTGGTGCTCGGGGGGCATGTAACATGATTGTGGCATTGTGACAGAGAGCCTAGGGCACGGCTGTATCAGCAGCGCGACGCATGGGCACTACGAAGTGTATGGCACCACGGGCACGATAGTGTGAAAGAGAGCCAGGAGGCACGACTGTATTAGCGGTGCGGCGCATGGGCGCGACGGAGTGAGTGAGGTGTCGGGGGGCACGATAGTGCGACAGAGAGCCTGGAGGCACGACTTTATCAGGGGCGCGGAAGGATGTGCGCAGGCTATGGGCTTCGCGGAAACGGCGACGAGTGTGGGCAACAGGCGTCGCGGGACGGCGCGCGGGTGACGGGCATCGTAGATGATGCACAAACCCTTTAAGAGAAGTGAAGGGATGGGGCGACTGCTTGAAGGGGAAGGTGGCCGACCCCCTTAAGGGGAAAGGCATGCCAAGGTTGTTTCATGAGCAATTGAAGTGACCAAAGTATGTATCGCTTTGACCGACTTGTAAGCGTTTAAAAATTGACCGTTGAATATGTAATGTGTTGCGCAAAACGGGACCTTTGGTGGACCCTTGGGTGCGACCAAAGTAAGCTGAGAACAAAAATGATGCTAACCTGGTACTGTACATTATCATAAAAGACTAATTGGTTCTACTCCTATTTTCATTTTTTCATATTGGAATAAGATGTAAAGCTTAAAAATGTTCTCGCGAAAGAATGATAATTCTACTTTGAGCACAATTAATCACTTATGCGTCCCTCACCTCAAGAGAATAAGTTCAGAGTGGATTAGTCGTGCTTAGGAGTTCATCTATCACTTCATATTTTTAAATTTTGAGAATTACAAAGGAATTAAGGCGAAACAAGGACACGGGGCTGAATATACACTTATTCAAAATTGGGAACTCGTATGGCTTTAGAAATGTCTAGTTTCTTATTTATGTGGTAAGGCAATACAATGTGACTGGAAGATTTGCACAATCTTGTTTTGTATTTGGTACTTTTACGTGGACAAAAACAAGTTTTGGAAAATGCCAACTTTTATTCACTATTATGCTTTTCTATTTCTTTTTTTATCCCGCTAAAAATATTCTTTAGCGAGAAGTGCTTATCTTTTAGCAACAAAAAAGTGGGTAGATTAGAAGGTGATAATACTCTAAGATAACTGGACTTACCCCAATAGAAAGGATAGCGAGAGAAAGTTCATGAACCAATCCAAGAAATATGTGAGGTTTTATGTCACATATTAAAGAAGAAAAATTAAAGCTCATACTAGAAGGATATTAGATTTCGATTACTGCACTTCATAACTTGTCAGTTGATAATTATATAGCTAAAAAATCAATGAGGTTTAGAGATAATTTTAGCGACAAAAAAAGCTATAGTACAAAAAATAAAGCGCGGACAGATCCCCTGCAAAATAGTCGTGGAAAATTTGACATGTGGTCAATAACTCAATATAGTTCAAACCTGCAAGTCGTACCCGGCGTGCGGCCTCGGGCACCACCACAATGAACTGGGTCGCCCTTCAGGGTCCCTTCCCACCCATGAGAGGTCATTTTTTCATAGATATATGAGTTTTTGTTTTCCTTTTTTTAAAATAAGAGAAGCCTCCGGTAGTCAGTCATATAGGATTGATCTTGAAGGGATCTTTAATCTTTAATTAATAGATTACAACATTGTCAAGACTGACTCAGAAGAATTGCAACGTACTGTTATACTGTAACACCTTTGCCAACACATGCGGCATAAGATCCGAAAACTAGTAAAAGCGCAATCTTAATCAAATGCGATTATGTGGTCTGACTAGTCCACTTTGGCCACCAGCACCGAAAAGTTTTGAGTCTCACAATTTGTGATGGATCGAGAAGTATTTAACAGTCGTTTATTATTATCGTCCGGTAAATTAGGACAGTACCCCCTGTGTTGCGTGTCATCAAACCAATTAAAAAATTATCTAGGGCATGAGCTGAAGGTACCAAGCCAAGGGTCCTTGCCTAAGAGGGCTAACCCTACCTAAAGGTCACCACATTGAAAGGGGAACGGCCCGCCAAGGGGAGGACCTCCTACCTTGGTCACCAATTTGCTCCACTTTTCACCCTACGATCATGCACAGTTACCTCCCTTGAGCATTTTGACCACTCTGCTCATTTGGTGCCTTGATACCTTAATTTGTATTATCGGATACCCCACGACCCGCGCCATTGCTCACTTGTCATCGGCTCTACCTTGGGGGACACATCTGCCATGCTTTTATCGTAAGGTGTGGCTGTCATCAACATCTCTAATTAAAGATTTGTGTACTTCGTCTATTCTTGGCACTTGGACAACATAAACCGTGACATGCGTCATCGCGTCCCCTACATCCTGCTCAACTGCGTCCATGTGCCACCCATACATTAAGGGCTTCTGACTTTTGCCCTTGTTTTCACCAACCATGGGCCCTTAGCCTGGTCTTGAAATTTGCTTTGCTTCCACCAGCTCACCACAATGCGCCACATTTCTTTGAGACAACTCATCTGAGACACTATTTCAAGGAGTTTCAAGTGCTCTCACATGAGAACTCCTCGTCCACATTCAAGACAACTCCTCTAGGACACTACATCAACTCGATCCAAGTGCTTGGATACAAGGACTAACTACTCAGTAGACAACTTTCCAAGAAACTATCTTCGCCATGGTAAATGCATGATTAGTCTATGCGTGGCTCTTCGTCGGCATCTATAAGGTTCATAATCCAGAGTCACTCTATGACTCTGAACCAAAGGATTGGACTTATTTAACCTGCACTTTGTGCCTTCACACTACACCAAAACTGCCCTATGGTGACAAGAAGGCCTACGGTATAAAAGGAACCGTAGGTACAAGTTATATATGCCTACGGTTAATATTGCACCGTGGCTATTCGTGTTGCTTCAGTTTGGAAGAGCAGTCACGACGGTGCTTACCGTGGGTCTATGTCTCTCTCTCTCTCTGCGACTTGCCCAGTTGCCAAATGCCAAATACTCTCACCCACTCCCAGACAGGCAGACCGCAGCACTCACCGGCGACGGGCGACAGAGACACACAGACACGGCAGGGGCTCCTCGAGTTGACTCTTTTTGGTAGAGCTCAGCTCAGATCTGGAACGAACAAGATAACTAGGGGAGGACTTCACCGGTGGACTCGACTACCGAGGTCTGAGGCCGTCTTCAAATTCAGATCTGGAACAACAATCGAAGAAGAAGCAGTGACCGGTGAGGTGAGAACTCCACCGGCCAATGACCCTCCCCAATGACGACACATTGATGAACGGTGACCTTAGACTGATCAACGAGTGTCGACGGCGAGGCGAGGTCTCCGGCGGCGACGACTTGTTGACGACTGGTGTGGCAATAGTGCACCTTCCCCTGTCTGTCGAAAGGTCATCTTTCTGGTTTCTCTCATTTCCCATGCCTGCGGCAACAGTGCACTTTCGATCTCCTCTTCGGCCTAATTAAGCCACTCCACAGGTAACAATTCTCATTCAATTTCCAATATCACTGTAAAGATCACATCTGGGTCTCTGTTCCTTGACTGCATAAGTTTTAAATTTAGTTAATTTCGTTCATGTCACTGTTGAGTGCTTGAATTTGGAAAATCTTGTTATGTCAGTTAGTGATGTCGTATCTGTTCAATCGGACATCTCATGGAAATTGTAGTTGTTGAATAAACTTGGCTATCTTATGATTCCATCTTTATTTCTCTGCTTACTTCTATCCAGCTGGGTGTTGATTGGAAATCACGCTAAGCTATCACTAACCTAGCAACAATATTGTTTCCTTGGTCACGTGTAAATACCACTTATTGCCTTCAATCAGTTGGGTACGATAATCATGATATATTTCAAGCATCGCTTGCAATTGGTTTTCACGACGTTCGCCAAGTACTACGTCAAGTTTCTGGGATGACAGCACTACTATGCACTATCATATGTTGACATGCATTGTGACTTTTAGTAACTGAAGTTTTTGCTTTGAAGTTACACTTGCATAGTAGCAGTATATCAATATGTGTTCAAAAAATCTTTGGTTGCAACTAGGTCACACAGAATTTGCTGTTGGTTTACATATGGTCTATAATCTACATGGACCTACTCCACACCACCAAAAGCCCTTTGTAGCTCGATGGTTTCTGATTTGGGTCGACTTTTCTTTCCCGGGTTTCTGGCCTTTTCCAGACCCCATTGTTGACTGAGTGAGGCCTTTCATATAGAGATCAAGTCACTGGTAACTATTTGGGCCATGAATTTGTCTTTAGCCAAGTTTCATTGCATTTGCTTTGTGCCTATGGTAAATGGAGCTTTATTTTCTTCGTTGTAGTCTATGCCATGATAGGATACCTTATCTACATGTTTGTACCTGAAATGGCAAAAATCCGAAAACACGCATTCGCGAGGAGAGCCTAGAGCTAACATTGTTTTGTAAGAGGTGTGTTCGGGAAATACTGTATTTCATCCTTGTGCTAGAATATGCTTAGTCATGTGAAAGCATCAACTTTTATTGTTATTTCTACTACTTTTATACATATCAAGTAAACTCCTTCACGTTCTCTTAAAAAAGTAAACTTTGAGAGACAAGGCTTTGAAAGTATACCCATTGGAACGGGCTTAAGTCATTCTATCATGTTTTCTTTTTGCATGGTAGTCACGCGGAGTTCTTGGTTGATAAAGAGGCCAAGAAAAGAGGTAGTGGGGTGTACCTGTAAGGCATGTGCTTTAAGAAAAAATACCAACTAAAATGAGTTTGCACCGTTCTGTATTGTTTTCTTTTATGCAGAGTTGTTGGTAAATAAAGAGACAAAGAAAAGAAGCAGTGGGTTTTTGTTTTTGACTGTTACACATGCAAATTTGTAGTTTGTGGATGCTAAATTCAGCATCTATAATATGAATCTCCAGGTAGTTAAAATTGAGGTATTACTCCAGGTAGTTGGATCCCGATTGTTGTCGTGGATTCAGTAGTTTGCAATGGTTTGGACAATTATGTGTAGAGTATGATAGTCCCCTTGTGAAACTTTGAGATATTTTTCAAGAAATAACACTTAATTAATAGGAACCAGCATCAAAATATTTTATCTCTCATGTCTCGTTGTTTCACCCAAGTAGCCCTAACTTTTCATTGCAATCTTTCTTGCCAATGAATTTGCCGTTAAAGCTTCATTTTTATCATTCCACTGTTCTCATTTATGTTTATTTGGTAGTTAAGTTGATAAATACTAGCACCATTGTAGTCTATCATACTAGTGTTCTTGCTTTCCTTGTGCGCATTCCATATATAGTCACCATATGATTTTGCTAAGAGGGGCTTTGTTGTCCTAGAGAAACCAACAAAACAGCATACGTGTGAAGCCCAAGCTGTCATCTGCCAAAATAAGAACGTGCCACTTCAGGAAGGACTTACACCCCTGCTGCTACATTAATCAGTAAACTTCTCTAAACTTCTATGTTACTTTGCAGTTCTTTTCTTGCTAAGAAGATAACTTTCATGTGTAACTATTAAGGGATTAAAGCTACTGAAATTGTTGGGTTCTCGTAACAAACGTGCATGTTAAAGTTTTGATCTCTGTATTAGGTTGGGTCTAACTTCTGAGACATGTTTTACTGTATTTTGCTTTTGGAGATGCCTTCTTTAATGAGTCAGTGTAGTCAATCCTAGAGCTTGGGTGCAAATTCCTTGTGGACTAATGGTGAACGGCCAGCTGAGTTGTTAAAAGTGGTTGCTATTTTTGCCATTGATCAAGAAATTTGAAGGCATAAGCTTTAGATTTAAAACCTGTAGCTACTGTTAATGTATTTGGCTTGAATGCAGCTATTGTTTAGTTAATTGGCTTTAGCATGACAACAAAACATTCATGCATAATCAATATTAACACCAAGGTTAAGTAGATATAATCTCGAGTTTTGATAATAAGACATTGTGTTACAACATTTGAGTCTCTTATATAGTAGTTTTTGTCTTCTTGATTCTGCAATTCGTTGATTGAGTATACCTTAAAGCTTGGGATATGCTCCTTCAAACTTTACTAGATGTTTGTGGTGGCGTGGGTATTATGCAGTGTGTGAGTTGGCTGTGTAGCTAGCAGGGGTTGTGCGGTGGTGGGGGTGCTTTTTTCCAAAAATATTGAGAGAGTTGGAAGATGTGCGCATCTCTTCTTCTCAGATTTAGTTTCAGTAAGAAACAAATGAAGGACTTAGCATGAGCTGTATCATGCTTAATCCCTACGGTTTAAACCGTAGGGAAAGGCTTAAAAAAAGGGCCATGGTTTAACCTTAGCCTACGCAATGTAGCGTAGGTATAGCTTAAGGTACCTATAGGGTAAGCATATCCGTACGGTATTGCCCGTAGGCATGGCATTCAAAAATAAAACTTATTCCTACGGTTATACCGTAGGCTAATTCGCCAAAAACCGTCGCTATAAGTGGGTTAATACAAATTCGGCATAGGTATATAGGCTACGGTATAACCGTAGGGATAACTTTAACCCCGTAGGTATAGATCTAGGGCATCGCCACTTATGGCTACGGTATAGTACCGTAGAGATAGGCTATGCCTACGGTACATGGCACCTATACCTACGGTACTGTACCGTAGGCATATCTTGATTATGTTGTAGTGTCACCTTCTCAACATTATCGATCTTCCAACTGTGTCTAGATTGACCGGTTCCCACCTTATTCTTATCATTGCTCTATCCAACACCATCTTACTTGGCATCTGGAATTTACCATACTTTTAGTGAGGATTTCACGTGTACTGCGAATAACTCACCTTCTTAACAGTATGTCATATTAAAATGTCCCTCGTAAACAAGAGTCTAGAGAACTGAATGACCAGAATCTTGTGTGGTGTCTAACTTGGATGGTGCTGTTGTCTTGATGCCACAATTCAAAATGGTCGAGGAACGAATGAAATGATAAATAATTGATGGAACCATTCTTCCGTTGAAAATGGAGCTTTAATTACACGGTTGAAAGTTGGAACAACATTTAAGATCAAGACTCCTTCAATATTGAACCACATTCACATGCATGTGCTTCCTATAGTTTTATATAGGCTTCTTACTCCAAGTGCTGCCTTCCTGGCAGGGGTAATAGAAAGATGCAGTTTGCATCTACATTGGGCAATTGAGAATTTCTCCGTAATTTGAATGGTATAAAAAGATGCAGTACATTGCTATGGTATAAAAAGGTTTTCTAAGACGTGGTCTCAAAGCGACATAGTTTGAGTTTATTTTTTGTGTACAAAGTGTACCACTAGCACTAATAATATGGTAACGTTATAAAAATACCATAAATGTATTAATCAAATTTTCGCTTCAAAGCGATGTAATTTGGATCCGTTTTTGTGCGACACATGTACCACATTACAATTTATAATCTAGGACATTACACAAATTTTAAAAATCATTTAATCAAACCTACGTCCTTTATAGTCACCCTACCAAATAAAATTTAGGGCATAGTAATATAAAAAGTTTTCTCAGCATGACATAAAATGTAGGAAGAAGGTCGGGAGTGTCTAATCGCCAGCACTATCATAGATGTCATTCAAGCTCCACAATGATACGTAGAATCATCAAAATTACATTACTACAAGTACTCAAAACCGTTTCCTAATGCATGACAAGGGCTCAAATACAGTTTGTTTTAACTAACTTATCAACTCCCAAAATGTATCATCATTGCACTACATCATTAACGCGGGTGCCACAACATTCAAGTGCTCAGGAATTCTTCTGCAAAATAAGGAAGAGTTTGTCACTTAAAACACCAAATTCCTTGCTAAATATTGGTTCGTGGTGGAGAATATTTCCTCTTTAGCTACAAAAGAAACATTCTATTAACGGAAAGCAGAAGTGTTTATTTACATAAAAAAGAAATGAGGGCTTACTCAATTTCTAGCTTACTCAATTTCTAGGACAGACAGGCTCACCATTAGCACTTGTACCCTTTTCTCGTTTAAAGAAAGTTATCAGAAAGAGTACAAGATCGAATAAAGCTATTGAATCATTTAACAATTGTATATACACACGCATGACTTGAATATGGCCGCCTGAATCATTTGACCCTTCCTCGTCGCTCTCTTTTCTTCTATAAATAGATTACCACATCAGCTCAACAAGCACAAACACAAAAGCAAACTAGCCTTACCCAAAAATGGCATCTTTCTTTCCCTTCATTTTTTCACTTGTCTCCCTCCTGCTCCTCCAAACACGTTTCCCATTTGCCCAAGCTGCTGTTCCTGCCTCAGAAACGTTCAAGTATGTCAATGAGGGAGAGTTTGGAGACTACATCGTTGAGTATGGCGGGACTTATCGGCCTCTTAGTGTTTTCTCTTCCCCCTTCCAGCTTTGCTTCTATAATACCACCCCTAATGCCTACACTCTAGCTCTACGCATCGGTGTCCAGCGTCAAGAGCCGTTCTACCGATGGGTATGGGAGGCCAACAGGGGCAAGCCAGTCGGAGAGAACGCCACCCTCACGTTCGAGACCGACGGAAACCTCGTGCTCGCCGAAGCCGAGGGCCGTGTCGTGTGGCAAACCGGCACTGCCAACAAAGGTGTGGTAGGTTTCAACTTGCTTCCAAATGGTAACATGGTGCTTCATGACTCCAAGGGTAAGTTTTTATGGCAAAGCTTTGATTATGCAACTGACACCCTCTTAGTGGGCCAGTTTCTTCGTACCGGAGCTACTACCAAACTTGTGAGCAGGGCCTCTGAAGAACAGAATTCCGATGGGCCTTACAGCTTGGTGATGGAGCCTAAAAGTTTGGCCTTCTACTACACAAGCAAAAACTCCCCTAAGCCAATGCTCTATTATCAATGGTTGACGATTGACCAGGGGAGTTTAACAAATGTGACATTTAACGCGGAGATCTATACGGATCAAGGTGATGCCACTGAGTTAAGATTTGATTACAGTGCGGCAAACACCCAGTTCAGTACGGGTGGTCGGATAATAGCCCGGCCCAAGTACAACGCAACACTAACATATTTGAGGCTAGGGGTGGATGGAAATGTAAGGCTTTATACTTATAACATCTTGGTGGATTATCGCCCAACTGAGGTGACATACACTTTGTTCTCAAGAGATTCCGACGATGTCGATGAGTGCCAGTTGCCGGACAGGTGCGGCAATTTCGGACTTTGTGAGAACAACCAGTGTGTGGCATGCCCCTCGTCAAAAGGGCTGTTCGGCTGGAGCAAGGAATGTGCAGCGGAGAAGGTAACATCATGTGCGGCTAATGGTTTCGGCTACTATAAGCTTGTGGGGGTGGACCATTTTATGAGCAAGTACACCAGTGGAAGTGCGCTGAAGGAGAGTGACTGTATGAAGAAATGTAGCACTGATTGCAAGTGCTTGGGCTATTTCTACCATCAAGACACATCCAAGTGCTGGATTGCTTATGATCTGAAAACCCTCAGTAAAGTGGCGAATTCGACACATTTGGGATACATTAAGGTACCAAAGTAGTAATCAAAGTCACGGATTTTTGGCTTTCCATGACAATTTATTTGTAATTGTAATAACGAAAAAAGGTAACGTAGTTACTTTGTTTTTCCTCGTCATATTGAAGTGTAGATAGGAATTGTATGTGAAAGAGATTGCTTATATTAATGAATTTCAGGTTATGTCTTGGTAATTAATGACTCTTGTGACACCATGGCGCCATCTTATTTTTTTTAAGGGATTCATGTTTTTTATTCCGGTGATACTAACAAAAATATATACTTCAAAGTTACCTCAAATCTATATGTGAATAACATTTCTATCCGATATACATCATAATAGGATGCATAGATTACAAAAAATAAAATAAATAAGGTTTTCATGTTTGAAACAATGAAAATATAATATGTTGTGCTTCGGGTATACATGTGTCAAAAGGTGCTCACTTGTGCTGGTGTCGTGGTAGTCGCTAATGATTGAGCGGTGCCGCGGTGATGTTACGATGGTTGTAGGGTCCTGGGCAAAAAAAATACATATACGTAAAATCGCGTGGATTCACTTCAGCCACCCAAATAGTACCGAGAAGCATGGTCCATAGGTTTTTCGAAACAAAGAATAGGCCCATTTGCCACCCAACCCTATATATATATAGCCAAAAGGATATGAAGATTTTCAGCAAGGTAAAAATCTTCTAATCTGTACTACCTTTATAGGTAAACTAACACAGGTCTTTCATATTTTGTATTTTCTATTGTTGCACTTTGTCTTGGTAGATTGTCATATGCATATTGTGGTCTATTTGTAGGTTGAGTTGTATAGAATCTACTACCATCATTATTTTGATTATGTGTGGTTCCTGAACCACCACTTTCGTCCATAAGAATGTATGGAGTTTCATTCATTAGGTTAAATTTGGTATTACTTAAAGAAATTTGAGTTGTAACAGATTTTGTATCATTTGTTTCTTCGAATTCTTCAACATCTTCTATTGTAATAGAATCTGCGTCTATATATGAATTTATTTTGTTGTTTAAATAGTCTTCTATGATTCCTTCTGTAGTAGAATATAATTCATAATTGTTTAAAAATTCATATATATATAGTATGCAGACAGGTAATTTAGAATTCAAAGCAAACAACTACAAGATTTTAACAAGGAAGAATTTTGCCATATATCTTCTAGAACCATCCATATAGCTACTTTAATTTTTAGAAAAATATATTTTTATTGACTTAAATTCAGTGATGCTACTAGAATTTTGTTAAAAAGTACTAGTAAAAATATCACTAACTATATTTAACAATCATTAGTTATGTCATACGAAAAGTGTTAGCCGTCTTCGTACATTTAGAACAACAATAAAAATAATTATTCTTTTAATAATTACCACGTTACATGCCTCGTCATAGTGAGATGTAAACGGCAGGCCACTCTTTAACTTGATCAACTTGAATTTAGCCCCCGGCTTTCTTTGAATCCCTTGTCGGAAACGATATCCTGGAGATCTTCTAGAGACGCTATCCATTGCAGAAAATGACTTCTCGCAACTTGACAATTCGAAGAATTCAATCTTGTGCTGATGCAGCGTTTTTAATTTTTCATTTGGTGACCATTACGTTGACTACCGTACCACACTATTACAAAAGAAATGCAAAGGACTATTGTAACATCTTCGCCAACTATTATAAAACAAAAAAAAATTCCATCTTTACCGACACAAGTGGCCAAGACCCGACAACTAGCAAAAACCCAATGTTATTCAAATGCGATTGCGTGGTCCGATTAGTCCGCTCTGGCTAAGAACACTTCAAAGTGTTTGAGTTTCATTTTTTGTGAAATATCAAGAAGTATTTAATTGTCATCTATCCGTGTTGCCAATACAGTAAATTAGGACGGCAATTTCTGTATCATGTGCTATCAAACCAATCCAAAATTTGTCCAAGGCAAGAACTCAAGGCAACAAGCAAGTGAAGGGGCCTCGCCCAAGAGGGATAACCCTACCTAAGGGAGGTCACCCCATCCAAAGAGAAGCGGCCCGCCAAGGGAAAAGACCTCCTGCCTTGGTCACCGGTATGCTCCTCTTTTCACCCTGTGGTCATGCCACATTTACCTCGAGCATTTTGAAACCTCTGCGCATTGGTGCCTTGATACCTTGTTTTGTTTACTTGGACATCCAATGACGCGCACCGTTGCTCACGTGTTACCGCCTCTACCTTGTGACTCAACCGCGCCACGCCTTATCGATTGCTAGGTGTAGCCGTTGTTGGAACAAATGCACGTAAAATTTAGAAAATAATAAACAATAATACCCGAATTAATATAATGAAAGAATCAAGGCTTAGAGGCGCGAAAACGCTTATTGAAGATAGTTGAAACCTCTTCCACGTGCAAACGGAAGACTAACTTGGCAGCTCTATCTTCGGGATTCAACCAAGTCCAGGTTCATTGTTCATCCAAGAGAGTTGCACTTCTCTATAATGGATCGTGTATCCACCTCCGATCGATCAAGCATAAGTTTGAAACAAGTTTTTAGTTCAAGTATTTTCTTTTCTCTCAAGTGAAGATAATATCTCTTCTCTTGTCTTTTTTTTTCAACTTCCAACCCTTTACCCCTTTAAATAGTGGTAAAAGAATATATGTTCTTTGAACCTTATCAAGTTTTTTGAACCATACTAATTCAAGATTCATCAATGAATCTTATAAAATACAATAAACTAAAAGATAGATTAATCTATATAAGGAGTATACACGAACCTAAGTTCATGAATCTTCAAAATCACTTACAAAAATAATGTTCAAAGAATAAAACTATTTAAAAACTTAATAAGTCTCAACTTCATGGAATTTATCTTTATGAAAACTAGAGTTCAATGAACTTTATTTTATTTTTAAATATAAATAGTCAAATTTGAAACACATTTCTAACAAACCCCCACTTGTTTCAAAATTTTAAAAGATACGCTTGATCGGCACAGTCATGTACATCAGCAAATGGTACCTTTTGGGTTTGAACCATTGCCTAGTGAAGTATTCCTTGATTCATTTAGGAACTTAATGGACAAAGCCTTGAATTAAGAACCATGTTAACAAATCAGAAATACATCACATACACTTATGTTTCGGAGATGAAGTCCTAAAGCCTGACACATTATGGCCCTGTGCCCTGATTCCAACACTCTGAGGGCTCTAAGGATTATAAAGCCTTAATAATCCTATAGGAAGCGTCCACACTTCCACACCCAGATCGGTGAATCCATCAAAGGTGACCTTGCACACCCCAACACAAAGTTTATGGACTCATTAAGAGAACTAAGTCTCAACCTCCACTTAAACAAGGTCATTCGATGAATCTATCAAGAGTTATCCTGCTAGCCCCAACCAAAACCCACTGGTCTATAGATTCATTAAGAGATATAATCTCAACCTCTATATCATGCAAGAACATGCACATACATCATAGGGAGGGCATAATAAAAATTTTATTTCATTATGTGCATCACTAGTTGTCACATAACTCGTTTTTTCCATTCAAAACCCAGGATAAAAATCAATTGGGTTGGGTATTCATAATGTACAACTTACTAATCAATAGGCTTTAAGTTGTCTCAGACACTGAGTCTCTTTCCAAGCCTTTTGACAAAGGATCTGCTAAATTCGAACTTGATTTCACAGACTGAATGGACATGATTCCATCAGCCAGGATCCTCCACACATGATTGTGCTTTAGACGAACTTGTCTAGATTTGCCATTATAACACTCACTACTTGCCCGAAGAAAAGCAACCTTATTATCACAATATATTGTCAAAGGCGGGACTGGTTTACTCCATATAGGAATATCAACCAAAATGCTTATCAGCCAATCAGCTTCCTCTCCAATAGAGGATAAAGTAATAAATTCTAATTCCATGATAGAGTGAGTAATACAGGTCTGCCTCTTCAATTTCCAAGAAATCGCAGCTTCACCCAACGAAAATATCCATGCAGTCACATATATAGAATCATCTTTATCAGAATTTCAAGTGGCATCACTATAGCCCTCAATAACAGCTGGGAAGCTACCATAATGTAGACCATAGCTCATAGTACCCTTTAGGTACCTCAGAACTCGTAATAGAGCATTCTAATGCTCTTTTCCTGGATTACTGGTGTACTTACTCAGAGTGCCAACAACATAAGCTATATCTAGCCTTGTACAACACATGGCATACATAAGACTGCCAATAACCTAGAAATATTCAAGCTTATTAATAGCTTGCCCATTATTACATACCAACTTGACACTTGGATCAATAGGAGTAGGAGCAAGATCATCATCATAATGATTGAACCTTTTAAGGATCTTCTCAATATAACTTGATTGTGTAAGAACAATCCCATGCTGAGATCATATGATCTTGATTCCAAGAATCACATCAGCCTCTCCAAGATCCTTCATACTGAAATTTGAAGTAAGAAAGTTCTTAGCTTCATTAATCTTATCGATGTCGGTGCCAAAGATGAGCATGTCATCAACATATAGGCATATTAGAACACCAGAACCAGCTCTGAATTTGCTGAATATGCATATATCTCCTCCTTTGGCAACATAGCCATTAGCAAGCATTACGCTTCTAAATTTGTCATGCCATTGCTTAGGAGCTTGTTTCAAGCCATAAAGAGATTTCATAGCTTGCAAACTCTATGCTCTTGTCCAGGACTGATAAATCCTTCTGGCTACTCCATATATACTTCTTCCTTTAGATCACCATTAAGGAAGGCTGTCTTAACATCCATCTGGTGAATAACCAGATTATGAATATCGTCCAATGCAACAAGAAGTCCGATAGAGGTGATACATGCAACCGAAGCAAAGGTATCGAAATAGTCAAAAAAATTTCTTTGCTTGAACCCTTTAGCGACCAATCTAGCCTTATACTTGTCCAACGTGCCATCCGGTTTGATCTTTCTCTTCAAGATCCATTTGCAACCAATAGGTTTACAACCTGCTGGAGGATCAACCAAGATCCATGTGTTGTTAGACATAATCGAGTGCATTTCATCATCAATAGCTTCACGCCAGAAAGGTGCATCATTGGAAGACATATCAGTGTAGCAGGGTCCTTATCCACTATTAGAGTACAAAAATCAGGTCCAAAGGATTTTGGTGTAGCAACCCTTAAACTTCTTCTAAGTTCGACTCTTTCTGGTTGATCTGAGGCCTTCCACTTTAAACTAGTTGAGGAGTCACTTTCAACTCTTTTATCTTTCTTTGGAAATATATTCTCAAAGAAATTTGCGTGGACCGATTCGATCATAGTATGAGGAGAAGGTGTCTCCAAGTTCAAGAACTTATAAGCTTTACTAGTAGTTGAATAACCAATAAAAATGCAGTCCACTCCTCTGTATCCAACCTTCAGAGTATCTTTATCAGGAAGTCGAACATGTGCCAAACAGCCTCATACTCTAAAATATGATATGTTTGGTTTTCTGCCATTCCATACTTCATAGGGTGTCAGATTGTTCTTCTTCTGAGAAATCCTATTCAAAGTGTGACAAGCTGACAACAAAGCTTCCATCCATAAATTTTCTGTTAGTCCGGAACTGGTTAGCGTACAATTGATCATCTCAATCAAAGTTTTGTTCTTTTTCTCTGCAACACCATTTTGTTTCTGTGTATATGAAGCAGTTAACTGTCTAACAATGTCATTCCTTTAACAGAAATCATGAAACTCAGATTTCATGTATTCACCTCCTCTATCTGAGCGCACAATCTTGATCGTGGAGTTTAACTTATTTTCAACTTCTACTTTATATGCCTTAAATTTTTCATAAGCTTCATCCTTAGATCTCAAATGATAAACATAGGCATATCTAGAATGGTCATCAATAAAGGTATTAAAGTAATGTTTACCACATCTCAAAATGAAGTCCATTTCACAAATATCCGTGTGAACCAATCCAAGAAGACTAGAGGTCCTTTTAACTGATTTGAAGGATTTTTTAGTGATCTTGCACTTGCTACAGATCACACATTGATCATCAGGTGTTTTATCACATTTTTTTATAAGCCCTTCATTTACCATGCGATCAATAGAATTATAGTTCATGTGCCCCAACCTTTAATGCCATAATTCAAAAGACTCAGCAATATATGCAAAAATAACTTTATTTTCAACACTGAGCTTAAACATGCCATTTACAACATGTCCTTTGCCGACAAACATATCATTCTTTGACAAGATGAATTTGTCAGCTTCAAAGACCATCTTGAAACCATGCTTGGACATAAGAGCTCCAGAGACAAGATTTTTACGAATATCGAAAACATGAAGCACATCTTTCAAGGTAATAACTTTTCCAGAAGTAAGCTAAAGTTCAACCATACCTTTTCCTATTACCTTGGCAGATGAGGAGTTACCCATATACATTACCATGCCATCCCTCTCTAGTTCATAGTGTTTGAAAAGATTCTTGTCTCCGACAATATGACAAGAAGCACCAGTGTCAACCCACCATTCAGTTTCATTCCCTACCATGAAACTTTCAGTCACAACTGCAACAAGATCATTGTTGTTTTCTTTTATATTTTTCTTCTTGTCACTTCTGTTAGCCCTATGGTTGGATAACCTAGGCTTACATCTTGTTTTGATGATAACTACACATTGATTATGTTCTAATGTGTGCTTTGAGTGTATTCTTAGTAGGCATATACATGCACACTCATGAAGACACATTTGTGAAGTTGGATAGATGGATTGAAGCCAAAGAAGCTTAAAGTTATAGTGGACATACTATGGAAGCTTCATCAAGTCCTATGTCAAAGAGCAAGAAAGAATGCAAAGGCTAAGTTACTACGATTATGATTGGTTTTTACTATTATGTAACTAGTCTTGGTTTGATGGTTGGATTGATGACTATGACCTAAAAAGACCTTAGGACACCTTGTGCATTGCATGTGAGTTCATAACCTTTCACACAAGTGTGGTTCTTGAAAATGAGTGAACTTTGGAGCTCACTCAGATTTTCTCAAAAATTATTTTGGTGCTAATCTTTTCATATTTTTATAAAACTTTTCATTAGCTTTCCAACGCAAAAAACGGCACATCAATCCGATTTTTCTAGAGAAAGTTATGCCCAAAATAGGAAAGGGGGTTCCGTGAGACAGCTGATAGGCAGTAGGGTAATACAGTCGACTGTATTTGAATCCAGTCGACTGCATTCCAATGCAGTCGACTGCATTGGTCAAAATTCAGTTCCAACGGCTATTTTCGAGGACAAAACTCCAACGGCTATTTTCGAGGGATTACAGTCGACTGCATTGGGAATACAGTAGACTGCAATGGCAGTTTTGCCCATATTTTGCCTCTAACGGCTATATTTCATTTGCTCTCTATATAAATGATTTGGGGCTTCATCATACACTATGGAAACCACATTCTAAGCCTCCATTCATTAGAGAAACATCAAGGCTCATAGATTAAACTTTTCTCTCTTCATCTTCATGATTTTACATCATTAAAGAGAGCATCTTTGTGAGCAATTCTTTGATTGAGAGTGAGCATTCTTCAAGTCATCAATTCTCTCATCTCTCTCTTGTTCTAGTGCTTAAACTTGTACTCATCTACTTATTGAGAGTGAAATCTTGTACACATTTCTTCATTGAAAGGTTCTTGTATCAAAGCTTGGGGTTGTCAAGCTTTGGAGCTTTGGGTTTGTCAAAGCTTGTTCTTGATGTGGGCATAGCATCAAGGGATTGTAAGAGGTTCGATCTTGACCCGTAAGGAAGATCATACTAGTGGATTCTAGGGCCTTTCAAGGGACTTCCTTGAAGGGGTGGACGTAGGCTTGTGGGTATATCAAGCCGAACCATTTAATTCTCCTTGTCAAGTATCTCTAAACCCTTCTCTCTTTACATTATCGTCTTACATTTGTGTTGAGATTGGTTGTTTGCTTATTTAAGTTATTGAGATTGAGGTTTGTTGTTTGTTAATTTTTAAAGTAGTCTTAAAACCCTATTCACCCCCCTCTAGGGTTATTTTATTGGTTTCAACTTCCATGCTTGAGTTGATAGCAATCTTTGGCAAAATGACAAATCTTGTGATAGTTATAGCATTCTTTGTTCTTTGCCTTAGGATTTGAGCTTGAAGGCTTGAAACCTTTGGAGTTCTTTGGCTTAAAAAATTTGTTCTAATTGTACCTTCCAGAATTTTTCTTCTCATCCTTGTCTACAACAACATGAGCTTTGACAACTATTTCCTTCGCAAGCTCATTCTCATGATTGCTAGTTTCTTCTTCAATTTGCAAGTGTTGCATAAGTTGATCCAAGGCAAGATATTTTTTATTGTGCTTTAGTTTGTTACGGTACTCATTCCAGGTTGGTGGAAGTTTAGCAACAATAGCACCTACATGGAAATTCTCATCAAGAACCATACCTGTGACACATATGTCATTAGCAATCAATTGCAACTCACGAACTTGAACAGAAATATGTCTATCATCAGTCATCTTGAAGTCCATGTAATTCAAAATTAGAAATTTCTTTGTACTTGCTTCCTCCGCTTGGTAGACTAACTTTAGAGTATCCCATAACTCTTTTGCAGTCTTACTCTTTTTGGAATATTTATCATAAAAGGAATGGGTCATTCCGCTAAGGATGTGATTTCTGCAAAAGTAGTCATCATCATTCCACTTATCAATCTGATCATTGATTGCTTTCACTTGGTCGAACGAGGACTCTTCAATTGGAAGTGTTTGACATGGTTGAGTTAGCACATAAGCTAACTTAAGTTGACGAAAGAAAATTTCCATCTTAGTTTGTCATCTCTGAAAGTTCTTTCCATCAAAAAGCTCGAAATTCGGGTGATTAGTCTTAGTAACTTTATTCGATGAAGTAGCCATGAGAGAAAATTATCTTCAATTTGTTGGAACAAATGCACGTAAAATTCAGAAAATAATAAATAATAATACCCGAATTAGTATAATGAAAGAACCAAGGCTTAGAGGCGCGTAAACGCTTCTTGAAAATAGTTGAAGCCTCTATCACGTGCAAACGGAAGACTAACTTGACATCTCTATCTTCGGGATTCAACCAAGCCCAAATTCATTGTTTATCCAAGAGAGTTGCACTTCTTTACAATGGATCATGTATCCACCTCCGATCAATCAAGCATAAGTTTGATACAAGTTTTATCTCTTCTCTTGTTTTTTTTTTTTAACTTCCAACCCTTTATCCCTTTAAATAGTGGTAGAAGAATATATGTTCTTTGAACCTTATCAAGTTCTTTGAACCATACTAATTCAAGACTCATCAATGAATCTTATAAAATACAATGAACTAAAAGATATGTTAGTCTTATATAAGGAGTATATGCGAACCTAAGTTCATGAATCTTCAAATTCATTTACAAAAATAATGTTCAAAGAATAAAACCATTTAGAAACTTAATAAGTCTCAAATTCATGGAATTTATCTTTATGAAAACTAGAGTTCAATGAGCTTTATTTTATTTTTAAATATAAATAGTCAAATTTGAAATACATTTCTAACAGCCGTCACCAACTTCTCTTAGAGATTTTGGTGCTTCATTAGTTCTGGGACTTGCACACAACATAATCCAAGACATGGGTCATCGTGTCTCCCAAGCCCACCGCTGCTCAATTGCTTCCATGCGCCACCCATATGTTAAGTGCCCTTGGTGTCGTTCTTTATCTTCACGACATCATGCGCCCTTGGCATTGATTGTGAAATTTGCTTCACTCCGGCACCCTCCACAGTGTACAACATTTCTTTGAGTAGACGACTCCTCTGAGACACCGCCTTAAGGAGCTTCGAGTGCTATTGCACGATAACTCCTCTTCTGCGTCAAGGTAGGCAACTCTTACAGGAAAACTACCTCTACTCAATCCAAGTGCTTCTGTCTACTCGACATGCAATTTTCCTAGAAACTATCTGTGCCATGATATATGCGTGATAAGTCTATGCGGGGCTCTTCATCGGCATCTATGAGGATCATGATTACGGGTCGCTTTATGTGACTCTCAACCTAGCATTGGACTATGACATTGAACCTGCACATCCCACCTTATTAACATTGTCAATCTTCTAACTATGTCTAGATTGTCTCGGTTCTGCCCTTCAATTAATCATTCTCTGTCCGACACTGTCGTACTTGGCATCTGGCTTGGAATATACTCTCTGCGAAAATTTCACGTGTGGTGCGAACTTATGTTCTTAACAGCATGTGATATTAAAATGTCCCTCCTAAACATGAGTGTAGAAAACTGAATGACCAGAATTTTGTGTAGTGTCTATCATCGGTTCACTGCTTTGGCATATTTTCAGCTAGAGTGGTGGTTCTGTTGTCTTTACACTGATGCCTTAACTAAAAAAGGTCAAATGATAAATAATGGACGGAACCATTCGATCTTCTCTTCAAAATGGGGCTGTAATTACACGCTTGAAGGTTGGAACAACATTTAAGATCAAGACCCCTTCAAAATTCAACCACATTCACATGTATGCGCGTCATATAGTTTTTCACAGACTTCTTATTCAAAAGTGTCGCCTCCTGGTAAGGAATCCTAGAAAGATGCTAGTTGCATCTACATTGAGCACAGGAGGATTTCTCATAATTTGAAGGGAATCAAATCATCTACATTGCTATGGTATAAAAAAGTTTACTATGACGTGATTTCAAAGCGACATAAATTGAAATAGTTTTTTGTTTAAAAAGTGTACCACTATACAATTAATAATTTGGTAACAGATACCATAAGTGTATTGATCAAATTTTGGCTTCAAAGCGACGTAATTTGGATCACTTTTGTGTGAAACATGTACCACGCTACCGTTTATAGTTTATGACAGTGCAAAAGTTTTAAAATTGATTTAATCAAACATACGTCCTTTATAGTCGCGCTACCAAAGGAATTTTGGCATAATAACACAGGTAATTTTATCACTACAAGAAAAACGGTCTACGCCGGCGGCCTCATAGCGTCGCGAGAAGTGGAAAAACCGCCGCCGTAGGATATCGCGGCGCTAAGCGACCGCTGCCTTTACTCGCGTTTCGGTAGGCTTATGCCGGCGCTAAAAGGGGTCTATACCAGCGGCCGGCCGCCTCTAAAACTACTCCCTCATCCGCCTTCTAATGTTACTAATGGCAGCATTTTAAACCTATGCCGACGTCTACGGGCGCCGGCATAGGTAAAATATTAATTTCTCATATATTTGAATAATATAGGAAAGCCAGCGTTAACAGACCGCCGTCGTAGGTATCATTTTTATTTTATTAATTTGCTGAATAATTGGACCTATGTCAACGGTCTCATGCGCCGTCATAGGTTTCCTTTGCATTTGTTGTATGGACTTATGGCAACATCGACGACCGCCGGCATAGGCTTGTTTTAGATTTTTTTAAAAAATTAATTCACTTATGCCGACAATACGTACCGCCTCCATAAGTTATCAACTAAAAGAAAAGAAGAGCAAAATGGTAGACACTACCAACATTGCCAACTCCCTGTATATAAATCTGCTCTGTTTCTTGCTTTTCTTCATACCATATATTCATTCCATATAGCTAGTGAAAACTATATGCAAGTATAATCTAAATTAGGACTTGATTGGTCACAAAACAACCGCAATCTATTCAAATCTTAAACAATAACACATGTTTGTCTAGAAAGAAAAAGCGAAGTCAGAGACTTTTTCATGAGTTTGTACAAAACCTAGCTAGTAAATACTCATGCACATTTCCAAATTAACCCGGCAACCGTCCATGCACATGATCAAAATTAACCACCAAGATCGAGAATAATCCATTTCCATTCACCTTGGCAATAACCTGATACAAAGGTTACACATGTTAAATGATAAAAAAAAGACTTGATATCAAGAGAAACTATAGTATATAGCTGGAAAGGAAACTGTTATTACTATAAACTTTACACCTACATAGACCAAACTTCACAAGGCTAAGTTGCGTACGAGCAAATGTACGAGCAATTGGCAGACATATATATACTCCTACCATAACCATGAGTCCAATGGATTTCAGACATATATATACTTCAACACCAAACACTACATACATTAAACCTAACCAAACATGGACATTCACCGACAAAATAAAATGACTACAACCATTCCCCAACGACAAGCACCCATAAATGTTAATACGTGGTCTTTTTTGGTTTGCAAACATCATCTTCATCAACCATTTAACCAACTCAAGATAATGTAAAGTTTGTTGTAGCTATCATATCTAACACTTAGGCTGCATTAGAGCACAGCATCCAAATAAGCTACCAACTGATCAGCAAGTTAAAAGGAAGTTACAAGTTAGATTTTGCAAGAAAATTACCGGAGAGCTAGAGAACTACGGCTGTCCTTGACTCTGATGCATGAGTTGATTAATAACGTCTTCCAATTTAGCCATTTTTGCCTTGACTTCATCCATCTCTTGCAATTGTGTTTTAAGAGAAGTGATTTCCTCGGCCATTTGTTGCACTTGTTCATTGTTTGCATGTTGACGAGAGGCCAATGTGTTCGCACGAGTCGCCATCCACCCCATCGCCCTAACTCTACCATGTCGCTCTTTGCCCAAAACTTCGGAAAGAATATCAACTTCACTGGTGCCATCTTCGGATGGTGAAGCTTGTTGGAGTCTTTGGATTTCAGCCTACAAGTTCATATAAATCAGTTGGGTAAACATATATAACACAAGGTGTCCTCCTAAACTGACCATCACAGTCCTTGTTCCACATTATGCATGCTAACCTAGAACAAGGTGAAAAAATGACCAACAAAGGACTTAAGCCAAAGGATTCACACCTATGCAACAAATTACCAACATAGCATTACTTACAATTTTACTACGAGCCTGGGGAATGAAGCTGCCTCCATTTTTCTCATTTTGTCTTCGAGACTCTATCCACATGGTAGCTTTAGTTGGTGTGACTTTAAACTTCTCAAACTAACAAAACGAACACAATATAAGGTATATACGCAGCAAATTTGTCAATGTAGTTATAGATATTAAATATGTCATATGAGAATGGAAGTATGTTACATGTTCCCGCCTCTTCTTTGCAGTTGATTTGCGGCCTAAGGTGTGTGGATACTTCTACCCCAACGCATGCAAGCGGTTATCTTCTGCCTCTTTCTAGAACATAAGTATCACAATTAGTACATATATAACTAACATATGACCTAAGGTTGAGTACACCTTACTTAACTAATTAATATACTCAGGTAGTTTAGTTACAAGAAGCAGTTTTAATGAAGCTAGCATAGATGGTTTTCTCTATCTCTAATTATTGGCCTCAGTTCCATTGGTATAACAATGGTGTATAAGTTGGCAAGAATATACCTGCACGCCAGCATCCTGCCAATAAGTAACCAAGGTGTTCCATTGGTCCTTATCAACCCTAGTCTCTTTGGCAATTTTCCTCTGGGATCCTGCAATGTCATTTGGATTGAAATATTCCTTCTTCACTTTACATTTCCACTCCCTCCACTTCTTGTTAAGGCTAGTCATGATAGCCTCCTTTGCAAGCGGATGATCTGTGGTGAATCTTTTCTGCAAGCAAGAACAAAGTAGAACACTAATTACCATATGAAGAAAGACTTGGCATGATTAAAGCAAGACCTAAGCCTAGAGATCAGCCACCGAAAAACCAAAATCCTGTTTCTCTCTTGTTAACTCCTTTATTTCTATGTTTTCTCAGCCTTGCAACCAAGAAGTTTAGACGATGGGATTTATGAAAAGGGTAAGCTCCCTGTTCATCTTTGTTCTCTCTGTTTTCTGTGCATTGCTACCAAAATTATGATCTTCCGTCATGAAGATCATCCAATAAAAACTCGAAAAGAACCTCTTCTGCTATTTTCTGTTTCTTGTACAACTCTGAATTTGCCTCTTGCACCTTTGATTAGATCACAGGGTCAGGTCTTAACCAATAAAGCAAAACGCTGTAACCTTGCTGTGCAGATCAAAAGTTCGTTTAGAGAGGCCGCTGGCTAGCTTAAAAGTGATTCGCTCACTCTTGTTTCGATCAGTCTCAGAAGAAAATGTAATCTCAACAACAAGTGAATCTAAGAATCTTGTAACATGCTTAAAGAATCTTATACCTCAATCTCTAACCAAGCCGAATCCTTGTACTTCTGAGGTAGTGTATTCCAGTCTTGGTAATCAATTGGTAAAAGGTTGGACACACGCGCCACACACCCAACAAAAGAACCAAGCTCGTCATTTGCCCCAGTGATCCAACATCCATCATCATCATATCCAACGTGGACACGTGTTTCCCTTGCCCATGTCTTCTTTCCCATTGTTGGCCCACGTTTCTTCGAAGACCTAGTAACTGAAACAACACACACTAGACAAACTTACGTACTTTAAGACTTCAGATGCTGTTAGGTGCAACCCTTCTTCAAGCTATTGTTACTACCATGGTACCAAACTACATACTAAGTAACACCAAAAGTGAGTGAACAGCAGTTAAGGAAGAGAAGTGAAACACAGAAAAAGGTTCGTTGGAAAAAGTTTACACAGCCATGGTTTTGCACCAACGAAGAAAGCTAAGTGCACGTACGGATAAATCATGGTTGCACTGATTGAAGTGATAATTATGTGCACTAAAATGACAGTTGATGACTAGTTCTTCTACTGCAATTTCTGTCAATGTTAAAGTGTCCAACCATAGTAACTTATGTCATTTTATATAAGACTCATAGCAACTTATGTCATTTTAGTTTTTCCATGGCTCACCAAAGTCACAGGCTAGTCTTGTTGCTCTGTAGATCTAGTTTCTAGCAAGTAACTACTAAAACACTTTTTTTAATGTATCATTGTATAATGTAGGGATCTATCCCTGTGTCTTAGAACACAGTACAGTAGTATTCAAAACTATACTTTTCTGCTGTCTTTGATATTGTTTTCTAGATAAATAGTAAGTTTTGAAGTGGTAAGAATTTGTTTTTCGTATATAGCATTCAGTACTTTTCCAGCTCAATTCAGTGCATTACCTTTTCCTCTTTCCTTTCAGTATAGGCATGTGTACAACAATTGGTAACAATGAAAGAAATAAAGCAGATTAAATAAGTAATCCACTGCCTGTGCCACTCAGAACTTTTGAATTGCAAATGCTGTGTGTCATTTAAGTAAGTGAAGAAACAACAAATAAGAGATGCCCTTGGTCAATAAACAACATAATTGTCATGAACTAACCGGAAGTGGACCCCCCTTGGTTGGTTAATCCTTCAGTTGGTACAACAATCTCAGGATTAGCCTCTTCAACATCCGTGGTCTCAGTGTTCATCTCGATTTCACGCCTGTCATCTGCATCACCAAGTGAAGTCTCTATGGGCGGCATCCCCCTATTGCTGCACCCAGCCACCTCGCGGCGTTGGTTCCGACGCCGACAAACCATAGGGATACTGTAGAACCAATTGTTACAAGAAAACATTTCTAAGGATATAGATCAAAGTATTTGCATAATCTAAACAGCAGGCATGCAAAAGACTGGATAAGTATCAAGTTGGATTAAAGCATTTAAGCCTGAACTTAAACTTAATCCAAACAACAAAGAAAAAAACAAGTATGAAAAATAAAAAAGTAGACACATAGACTATGTGCCAAATATTTTCATATAATAAAATCAGTCACTGCTTGTTGAGTTATCATCAATCTCCATGTCTTCGTCTTTGTCTTCCTCTATCTCATCCTCTTTGTCTTGCACGTCATCCTCATCAATGAAAATATCCAATCTCCGTCTTTTAGAACATAAGTTAACAGATTTCCCCTTCATTTGCTTCCTTGTTGAGCTTCTTGTAACTTGATCGTGAATTATTTCTGCTTCAACATCATTTCTCACCCAAGTCATATTTTCTACATGATGTTCAACATCTTGTCCACTGTGAGGGTCGCTTGGGAACAATATCTCTTCCTCGGTATCAGCTTCTGCTTCAGCATTTTCACAAAAATCCCTTGGCCGTGTTTGTACGACGACACGCCAACCATGATCTCTTGGATCATCAACATAGAACAATTGTTCTGCTTGAGAGGCCAACACAAATGGCTCATCCTTATAAGCAAACTTCTTTGAATTGACAAGTGTAAACCCATAGGCATCAGTAGTAATCCCTGTACTTTTGTTAACACTGTCGTACCATTTACATTTAAACAATACCACATTTCCTACTCCAAAGTAATCCAGTTGAATTATGTCTTCTAAAACACCAAAATACTCCACGACGTCTTCAGCTGGATTTGCATCTCTAGACGAAGAATAGCCGCGTGTCGCTGCTAAGACGTAGACTCCACTATTCTGTGTTTTTCGCTTCAGTTCAAGACTCTCTGTATGAAAACGGTACCCATTTATTAAGTAGCCACTACCTCTCCTGCCTATACCATTTGGACCACGTGCAAGGGCTTGTATTTCCTCTGAAACCTCGTCCCACAAATTATTAACCTACGCAGTTGTAAACCAAGTATTAAGCATTGACTTATGAGCGCGCGCGCGCGCACACACACAGATATATAAGAAATATACATATACAGACTTACATGGGATGTAAACCACTTCGGGAATTCCTTTTTCAAAGCGTTATCAACTTCCCATGGTGTTGGTTTCTTTTTACGTCTTCCCAGCTTCATTTCACAACTCTTCTTGAATGTGCTAGATTTACAAAACACAATAAATTATCTAACTAATACAAAACTGAATCCAATATAATTATAAAGCCCACTTACCTACGATAGACTTCTAATTCATCACAGTTGAACAATACATATCGATGTGCCATCTCCTTATCTTTGGCATCAAGAGCAATAGCCAAAGGGGCACCTAGAAATCGACCTTTTTGTTGAAACATTGGTATGCCTCCAACCACTTCCTCAGTATATCCATCTTCATTTCTCCGATTTTGGTTCCAAACAGGGTGATTACCTTCCAAGTACATAGAGCAAAATGTCAAGCACTCTTCCGCAAGTAACCCTTCAGCAATCGATCCTTCTGGACGACTTTTACATCGTATATACCCTTTAATCTTGAACATGTACCTAAGGAAACCATAACTTATGCTACATGAATTTTTTTACAATAAGTTGTAATGAATACAAACGTAAAATTTCTAACCTTTCAAATGGATACATCTGGCGGTATTGTACGGGTCCAGCGATCATAGCCTCTTGGGCCAAATGTATCGGCAAATGCACCATTATATCGAAGAAGGATGGAGGGAAGATCATCTCAAGACGACAAAGTATCAATGCTATTTTCTTATTTAGTCGTTCAAAGTCTTGCACAGTGTAATTTTTATACCATAATTCCTTAAAGAAACGGCACAAGTCAATTACAGCAGAGCATACTTGTAGAGGCAGTGCCCCTCTCAAAGCTATAGGAAGTAGCTGGTGCATTAGGATATGGCAGTCATGACTCTTAAGTCCTAACATCTTGCCCTCTTTTACATGGACGCATCGGGAAATATTTGAAGAATACCCATCCGGAACTTTTACATTCTTTAAGACATTGAGAAAATCTTTTTTCTCATTCTTAGACATTGTAAAAGATGCAGCTGGCAGTTTATACTTGTCATCACCAACTTCTATCGGATGCAATTCTCGTCTTATATTCATATCTTTCATGTCAAGACGAGCTTTAAGAGTATCTTTTGTCTTTCCTTTAACGCCCAACAGGGTTCCAAGCAAATTATCACAAACATTTTTCTCAATGTGCATTACATCTAGATTATGACGATGAAGATGGGTCCTCCAATAAGACAGTTCAAAAAAGATGCTCTTCTTCCTCCAATTGGTTTCCCGAGGCACTGTACTTTTACTTGTTTTCCCAAATGTAACAGTGATATTATCTACCTCTTCAAGCACATCAAACCCAGAGCGCAAAGCAGGAGGTGGTCTATATTCACATTCACCATTAAATTTTTGTTTTTCAGACCTGTATTTGTGATCTGGATCTAGGAAAGACCGGTGTGCCATATAGCATTCCTTGCCACGTAACCTACAAGAACGAGTGTCTCCTTGGCAAACAGGACATGCCAATTTACCTTTGGTACTATATCCAGCTAAAACTGCATAAGCAGGGAAGTCACTGATTGTCCATAAGAGTGCCACGCGCATTGTGAAATTAGTCTTGCTTGAAGCATCATAAGTTTCAACCCCGTCAAACAAAATCTTCAGCTCTTCAACTAATGGTCTTAGGTACACGTCAATGTCGTTACCCGGCGAAGTTGGACCAGGTATCAACATAGGCATCATGAAATAACGTTGTTGCAGGCACATCCATGGAGGCAAGTTGTAAACGACCAGGGTAACTGGCCATATACTATGACTTGATCCATGGTTGTACGGATCCATACCGTCGGTAGACAACCCAAGTCTAACGTTGCGAGGATCCAAAGCAAATGCAGGGTGTAAATTATCAAAATTCTCCCAAGCTTTCGAATCAGCCGGATGACGCAACACCCCGTCTTTGCGGCGCTTATCATGAAACCATGTCATCGACTTAGCCGTCTGTGGTGACATGAATAACCTTTGCAACCTCGGTTTTATGGGGAAATAACGCAACTGCTTCACAGCAACATTATTTCCCCCAGTAGACGATTGCAGATTTTCAGTCCGTGCCTCGCCTCGGACTGTCTTCCACCTGGACTTGTTACATACTTTACACAAATCTAATTTGCTATCCTCTTTCCAGTACAACATGCAATCATTTGGACATGCATCAATCTTCTTGTAACTAAACCCCAAATCTCCAATCATCTTTTTAGTTTCATACAAGTTAGCCGGCAGTGTCTCGCCGTCAGGAAGGATCTGCTTTAACTTCCCAAGTAACAAATTAAAAGACTTGTCAGTCCACTTGCTCACACACTTCAAGTTGAAAAGCCAAACAATAAATGATAGTTTAGTCTCGGTCTTGCATTCCGGATACAATGGTTGTTCTGCATCATTCATGTACTTATAGAAATTTGCAACTTGGACACTTGGGTCTCCCGGACGACTCACAAAAATGTCATTGACCATTCCATGCATACCAGCACCAGCCACTTCAGGTTCGTTATCATTCTCATTTTGAACAGAAGAAGAGGCCAAAGCTTCCCCATGAACCCTCCAAACTGTGTAGTTAGGCATAAATCCCCTAATAATCAAGTGATCTCTACACACAATACGGGATTGAAACATGCCATTCACACAGTCCCTACATGGACATAATATCTCCCCCCACCTTGTAACCACATTCCTAAATGCAAAATTCAGAAACATATCTACGCCAACAACGTAAGTCTCAGATTCCCTTGAGTGACACATCCACTCTTTATCCATGTTTCCTTTTTCAAGAAAAAAAAAACAAAAAGAGATGTGACGTGAGCTTGGTAATGACCTAGGATCAAGTAGCTTGTACTAGTTGCTCGAGTATCCAGTTTCTTTCTTTTATGTATATGCGTATTTACATGAGTTTAAAGATAACTCAAACAAAAAAGTAAAACATACGGAAATAGTACTAGTAAGGTCCAAGGAGCTGAGACTAATTGTTTTCTTGGCAATGACTTAATTTTCTTTCGATTGTTTTCTTTCGGTTGTACAAGAACAAATATCCAAGTTCACTGTACTTGAAACTCATTCTCATAAATGAAACTCTAACAAGCATAATGTAATCAAATACCATAGTCACTAAATAGTACTAGTATCATTGGAGCAGTAAATTCAATCATCTCTGAGAAAACCTAACCCAAGCAATTTCAATTCATATTATAGATGCTGAGTTTAGCGTCCAAAAACTATAAATACACATACACAATGAAAACCTAACTGCATAAAACGCGTGCCAAATCATCTAAGTTGACATTGAAAATTTAATAACACTAACAAATATCTTCAGTTGAATTTGCAACTTCCAGTTGTTCTGTTGATCAATAACAACACTTAGCCTGATCTCTGGTATGTTACTTAATCAACTGCTATGCCACGGTCTCTCACAGCATAGTCATATACAGCATTTCCTAGTAATAATACGCAAAAGAAGAAGTTGACAGTCCAAAGGGTACTTTTCTTTATATTTCCTTTGTCTTTCATTGGTCATAGGACTGAAACTCTGCTTCTTGAGTTTTAAGTGTGATATTGTAACAAAAACTACCCACATGCTGCACAAGTTTCAGGGTTGGCATTATATGTCTAGGCGAATAGATAATGAAAGGAAGCAATAGAAGTGAAAGCATTACCTTTCAGTACAAGACAATGGCCACCGTCTCGTGGCTGGCAAGAAGCGCACCTAAAACCGTATCTGAAAGTTGTTCTAGGAAAACTGCATAAAACGCGGCCTTAATACCGTTACTGAAAGTTGTGCCAGGAAAATTCACTGGAACGGAAGCTGCGGCAACGGCGAGTGGAGTTGCCGGCGACGGCGAGTGGCGATGCCAGCGAGGAGAGTGGCGCTGCCGGCGACGGCGAGTGGCGCTGCCGGCGACAACTTCACAAAGAACAACAAATAACAAACGGAATCTGAACATATAAAGCTTTCCAAAACATGATTGGAACAATCGATTATACAACAATCGTTGCGTGGGTTAAAGATAGCTACCTGAGAAGATGGAATCCCAAATGTGATCAATCCCGGAAGAATCGAAGCGTCGAGACTTCAATCTGAAATCCCAAAGCGTGTTCAATCTGGACGGATTAATGGAGAATTAGAGAATGGAGAAGAGAGAGAGAGAGAGAGAGGGGGGGAGGAACCTGTTGTGGTGAGTCGTGACGTCGTGTGAGAGACTGAGAGAAAGAACAGAGAGTCGTGTGCAGTGCAATAGATTAAAAGAAAGAAAAAATTGAAGTAAACCTGGATTTCCTATGCCAACGGTCAATTGAGCCGGCTAAAACATTTAGAGCGTCGGCGTAGATAGTAATTTGGCGCTAGATTTTGCCGCTCATACTTTGGGGTGTGAATATAACCTATGGCAACGCCAGAAATTTGACCGTCGGCTTAAACGTTCCTGTAGACTCTATAACAGCGGTTATTGTGGGAGCGTCGGCGTAGTCCACATACAGCAACGGCATCGGGCGACCGCCGACATAGGGCGCCGTGACAGATCACTTTTTTTGTAGTGTATCACTATACAATAAAATGTACGAAGAAAGTTGGCAGAGTCTGATCGTCGACACTATCGTAGTTGTCATTCGAGCTCCACAACGATCCTAGAATCAGTAAATTGATGATATAAGCACTCAAGACCGTCGCGTAAAGCACTATTAGGGCTCAAATAGGGTATGTTTTAACTAAATTATCAACTCCCAAAATGTATCATCAATTGCAATACATCATTAAGGCGTATGCCACATCGTTCAAGTGGGAAGGAATTCTTCTCCAAAATAAGGAAGAGTTTGTCACTTGGAACACCAAATTCCTTGCTAAATATTGGTTCGTGACGGAAAATATTTCCTCCTTGGCTACAAAAGAAACATTTCCATTAACCC